>JAPYYV010027329.1:0-15835 GCA_030522625.1 Copidosoma aretas
GCGCGGGCGCTCGATTTTTTTTTTTTTTTGCGGAGGTGGGGGCAAAACGAGCGATAATTCGGCCGCAATCGAAGTAAGCCGGCGGAGTATGGGGAGGAAACTTGGCTGGCGCGCACTCGCGTCTTCGAATTCGATTAGCCGTAAGCCCTTCCCGAGAGCTGGGCGGCCGGTGGAATATAAGTCCGGTCGCGCTAACGGGGTATATATATACGGCCTGTGCGCGTAAGTGCGCGACGCTGTCGGCTTTGGAGTTCATGACTTGGCTCGGGGCGCTGGGCGGGGAGGGGCGGTATGGGATCTGGGAAATCGTCGGGATGTGGTTGTCATCTTCTTTTTTTTTTCTTTTTTTTTTTTCATCGTTATATTCGGGAATGGGGAGTTATTGAGAGTCTTGGACAGGTTATTTTGTAATTGTCTGTACTACTGTCCTGGGTATGCATAGTCGACACTTTGGGGACAGGAACATTTTTTATTAATACGCGGGGAAGAAAGGGCTGTCTTCGATTTGTTCCATTTCTATTCTTCGTAGTGATGATCATCTTCGTGTCCTAGAATTAAAAATGTAGATAATTAATTCGAAAGATTAGGTGTTAATTAAAAGGAACTACGAAAGGTTCGTAAAATATAAGCTCCGTAATGTGAAAGTATTATATAATCATCATTCTTCCTCTCACGAATAATGTAGAGTTTTAATTTTTTATTTCACTGTGATTTGTTTAGATAAGCTTTCACACGATTTCCTTCTGAGAGAAAGTTGTGAATCTTTTTTAAAAGGATTATGCTTAACTGTATACTTTTTTTTTAAAGTCCAATAAGGACTACGAATCAATATAATGACTGAACAACACCAAAAACATCGGTTCTTTTCTTACAACAAAAAAAAGTGCAATGACATTTTGAAATTTGAAGTAAAAAAATTGCGGCTCTAAGATAATATTTTATATTTTTAATGTAGTACATTTTTCTCTTTCATGCTATCCTAGCGCTCTAAACGATGGAAATAATTTTCAAAACTATATAAAATTTAAGAATATGTAATTTTTTGATCTAGAATCACCAAACTTCTATGATAAAATAAAATACATCTTTTTTGTACAGCACGTTATGTACATTGCAATCAATTTGTTTATCAGCCATTCGTATAATCAAATATTGAGATGAAAAAAAGAAATTAACAATAATCCAGAAGTTGATTCAATAATAATTACACCTATGATCTATTGTTTCCTCGAAAAATATTAATAAATCAACGAAAATTATTAATCTTCAATACACGGACAGAGAACAGCTTCTGTATGAAAAGAGCAAATGAAAGCACAAAAAATCATTGCGCAACTTCAACACGGACTTCTCTTGACCTCGGAAAAGAGTATATCGTCGAGCTTCTTGATTATTTCGTCTCTGCACTAATCGCATCGACTTATTTATCAACATCCGTAGGTATCTACGATCGTGAAAAAAAAATGTTTCAAAGACACGATCGTAAAACTTCACTGCTACGTCTGAGTTGAACTCACATATCGGTATATTGCCTAATGGCAGTCACGTGAATTGTACATGAATCAACGTGCACACAACGTATCGCTCTCAACGATTAGATAAACTTCACCGGAACGGTTGGCCAACTTCGTTTTTTTCTAATAATTTATCGCACACTCGCGCGCGATAATTTAATTTTCCGCACCATCGTAACCCTCAACGCGCCTAGGGTGGGGAATAGAAAAAAAAATTCAGAAAATAAAATAACACGAGGGAATAGCCGTTATAGTAGAGCAGACAGAAAATTATGTAGGAGCTTACGTAAGGGGTCGGAACAATTCTTCACGCGAGCGCTTTGGAATACCTACAAAGGAGGCCGGGAGAGGCGGTCCCTCCGATAAATTTGCAAGAAGTTTAATTTCATTTTATAGGCACGATACTTTAACGCTCGCGAGGGATGCAGGCATAGGCTCGGCTACACCCGGTTATAGGCACAGGAGAATAGTGCTCTGGCTCGATGTCGCGGAAACTCACTTTCGGGAGAGAAAAGGAATGCGAGGCTCGAGTTTGCCCCTCTCTCTCCCCGGTTGTACCATTATTACATAGCTACTTTTCATTCATGCATAAGATCATTGTAATTCAAGAAGTTGGCGTTATATTATGCTAGCTTTATGCGCAGTAGTCGTTTTTCCATTTTTTTTTCTCGTACAGTTTGAGGAGAGCGATGGTTATGGCATAGAATGAACTTTTATTGCTCACATTCAATGAGGATTTCGTTTAAACTTGTCGCACGTATGTTTAGTCCATCGTCGTCGGATGATACTGTGTTGCTCGATTGCAGGAAAAAGACCCGAGTAATCTTTACTTTTTTTTTGTTGTGAAAAAAGAACAGTGCTAATAAACTGATGTAAAACTGCCTATAGTTATATGGTTAACAGATATATAAACATTAATTTTTTTAATATTTTGATTTAATTGAACATCATTTAAAACAAATCTATTTTTAATAAAACTTTGATAATTGCTAAGTTTGACCCATCTTATCATCATGATATAATAATAATTATTTTTATACAGATTGAACTTGCGATGATCAGAATTAAATTTTATTGCAGTCTTTCACGATTATTTGTTCAAAAAAATCCTACAATGATCCAATTAGTTGGGATGATTAAAAAAAATGCACATGTACAAAGACATATTATGTCCTGCAAAATGGATTCACGAGAAAACTAAAATGATGATTAAACCCTTTTTTTCTCATCCACCTAAAAGAAATATTTGACAAAATATGTAATTTCGATTCTAAATGAAATTTTGTGTCTTTGCTGTGATAATAACTAAAAAAACAACTGTATCGATGACGATTAAAAAACTTCTCTCGCACCATCCGAACAACGCAAGAGCTCGAAAACATTCAACAAGCTCCCTGCCTCGGCTATCGATAAATACACGCCCTCTCGCCGTCCAAGACCTCTACCCTAATTCACCACGCGTGCGATGCGCCACAGCCACCTTCCGCGCACAGTCGAGAGGGGCGGGCAACAGTCGGAGAACGCCGTGCCCCGATCCGTCGGCTAATTAGGCGCTAATTAAACGGAAAATTAATAAGATCGCGTCCGCTCGGATGTGCGCCCCCCCGCAAGCCAGCCCCCCTACTTTCCTACCCCCCGGCGCACGCGTTCCCTCTTTCCGCGGATCGTCCGCGAGGCGAGCTGGCGTTGCGATTTCGCAGCTACTTCCGCACAGAGGAAGCGCAGCGGCTTGCGTGATACAAGAATGCGTCGTCTCGCGCCTGCTGCGATTATTATTATCATCATTGCTGGTGTCACCTATATATCACCGTTCTCCCGCTGCCTGTACACAATACGCACGCGCTTTTTAAGCAGCTCCGCGCGTTCCCCCTGATTTTCGGGCTGTGGCTGGCAGGGCTCCTCCCTCCCTGGCGAATTATTTTTCGTCGGTTCGAGGACTCGGGACCCCTTGCCATTCATCCCTTCGTTTCGAGTGGCTCCATTCGGGCGTGTTTCTTTTATACTCTTGGCTGGCCTTCTGTGAAAAAAAAAAAAATAAAAAATGATCATACGTACAGCTTGTTTACGCAGAAATCCAATGTTGCACGAGCAGGATTCGTTCTCAT
This sequence comes from Copidosoma aretas, assembly GCA_030522625.1. Classification (NCBI taxonomy): domain Eukaryota; kingdom Metazoa; phylum Arthropoda; class Insecta; order Hymenoptera; family Encyrtidae; genus Copidosoma; species Copidosoma aretas. Next base: position 3,620 of record JAPYYV010027329.1, read on the forward strand.
ATGGAGGGCTGCTGCCGGGAAACAATTTTTTTCGCCCGCCTCATTACGCCCTGAAAAAAATAAATCTTCGTGCATGATGTGTCTTCACGCAAGAACGGACGACTCGTTATCACGCGCGCGAGATGAACTTTCTTTCTCCCCAACACAATCCAGCCCGAGAGATTAGAGCCGCTGCTGGTTTGGCAATCGCACGAGCGCGCCACGGTGGTGATAAAAGTGTTGTTTATTCGGCAATCGCTCGGGACGCATGTTTCATCTTTTCATCGCCCAGCATTACGAAGATCACTAGAATACCTAAAACGTCGTTGTTACGCGCGGCGCTTGGGCAGCCGAACGGCCAATGTTTTGGATCCTTCGGGACTTTAAAAACGGATCAAAAATAACGCGTAAAAACAGGCGATAAGATACGATGTACGTACATATATATATATATATATATATATCGATTACGTTTACGATTTTTAATTTTTTCAATCACCAAACATGAAACCAAAACTTCTTTCGTTCAGCAATACTCTGCTGCTGTATGTATTACCCAAGCAATTTGGTCGAATTCCGGCACGAGTGTACAAATTATATCACAGCAATGATGAATAAGTACTTGATGGACAAATGAATTGATTCATATTAAACTATTCCGTCAACTCGATTGAATCGTACAATTTTTTACGGTAATACAACTTTCTACCGCGTTTATGTTTTTTGCTTGCAATTGTTTGAAATAAATAGTCATTGGGTGATGCACCGAATCGATTATTTTAAAAACCCTTATTGACACCCTATTTTAACGCATTCTAAAACAAATAATGTCAATCCCATCTACACTCGTCAAACACACGCTCCCACGCGCTTCGATGATCATGCTCAAAGGCCGAAAATAGAATAAATCGGCGCAGGTGCGAAATCAAGGAGAAGCATCCTCCGTCCTGGACGAATTCAATCAGCTCCCGTCGAACCTAAGAAAGGCCCGGGCCGTTGCGACCCGTAACGAGCAAAAGGGCAGACACCCGAGCCCCGATTAATCCGCGGCGGCCTTTTGTTTCACGCTCCGGCCGTATAGGTATAAAACGTACGAGCAGTCGAGGAACTTTCAAAACGAGCGTTTCCGCGGAGCGAGAAAAAGGAACCAAAGGGAGCCGCGCGTCCACCTTGTCCAATCAGCCGGCAATGGGGGAAGGGCGGATGGAACGGCCCGCCGGTCGATGGGCCATCCGAAACTTTCTTTAATCAAGTATTTGATCAGAGGCCTAGCCCCGACGACTCTCCTCCCTCTCCCCTGCTTCGCATCGCCGTCCTCGTCGTCGCCGTCGTCCTTCAGGGCAATCCTGACGGGCATCATTATTCGCGCTGTCTTGAAGTTTTGTACACCGTGGGGGGGAAAAAGAAGGAGAGGCGGAAGAAGAGAGAGAGTTCGGATCGACGGGGGGAAATTCGTGCTCCGGAAAACGTGACTGCAATCGAAGATGCCCCGCAAGCATCGCTCGTAAACTAAGCCAATATTAAAGTCGGCCCGAAACTCCGCGTCGTATACTCCTTGTAATTAATTCCAAAGATTTTCTGCACGCGGACCTTTACTTCGGACCGATTGGCGTATCGATGTTTGGATGGCGCCGTCAAGGGTTGATTTTCACCTCGCGCCGAATAATCTTTGCGAAAGCCCCTCTTTTGCGAAAAAAGGAAGAAAAAAAAAAAAAACTCGGGGGCCGCGCGGCCGGGGGAGGAGAAACAGAGGGGCCGCGGGTGAGTAGAAACAGTGGGGTAGCGGGGTCGGGCACGCGAAAAGTCGGGAAAAGAGATTTTTCCGCGATGAGCGGAGAGGAGCGGCTGTACAAACATCAAACCAATATCGTAATTGCTCGGCTCTTCTGCGACTGTATAGACATACATACGTGTGTGTATACCGCTGGCAGGAAAGCCGACTACGACGACGACGCTGGCTCGTCGAAGACGACTTCTTCCCGGGAGAAGGGAAGGGAGTAGCGTGTGTACCCAAGTTTCTGCGGGAAAGGGATGGTTTTCTCCTCCGGTCTGCCGGCGCTCGACTTTGAATTCTTAGGAAATTAAACTTCAAAGACAATGTCGGGCCGCCTCTTTTTACCTCGCCCCCTCTGTCTGTCTTTCTTGGGTTTGATCCTGATATCATTTTTGGTTTAATTATAGGAAATGGAATATTGTTTGACGATGGTGTTCAGATTGAAATTCTTTGTTTCTCGTTTTCATGAAAAAATCCTGTTAACAATGGTGAATAATTTGTATTGAACATTCTTCGAATCTGTTTGAATCTTGAAATTCATTGTCCACCTGTTTGGCACTTAAAATCAAAAGTAATTCAATCAAAATTATAAAAATGAATCGAATGAACTGTGCTCTTCGATGCTTCCTATATTTTAAAATTTATTCCCTTACGCTGTCTCGATCGAATGAAATTACGTTATGCATTTAATTATTGAGTGGAATCAACAAATGTTGAAAATACACGAATAATTCTTGAATTAATTGTCCACCTGTTTTGCACTTAAAATTAAAAGAAATTTAATCAAAATTATGAAAATGAATCGAATAAACTGTGCTCTTCGATGCTCCCTGTATTTTTACATTCATTCCCTTGCGTTGAATTTAATTTTCGAATCAAATAAATCGAGCTGAAAAAAAATGATTTTTAAATTTTTTGCTCCTATACCCTCACGTAGACTCGATCGAATAAAATAACCCTCAGAATGAGAGCAGTGTTTGCTTACATTTATAGTTAGCCAATTTTCAGTATTACCAAGTCGATTGAAATTGTGAAATATGCATGAGGCAAAAAAAAAAAGTACACGACGTCTCACTCCCGCTCTAAATGCTTTTTTGCTCTCATAAAAAAAAGAAAGAAGAAGAAAATTAGAGACAAGCGCGCAGCCACGATCCCGCCGAGAGGTTAACGACATGCAGATACGTAACGCCGGCGCTTCGTAATGACTCGTAGGTACCTCGGAATCGAAAAAAAACGGAGATTCCTCCAAGAAACAAGCGAACGAGTCGGGGGGCGAGGGAAAAAAGCCCGTTACAGGGGCGCGAGGAGGAGGCGCCGGTCGAGCGGGCGGAAATGCAAATGGGCGAGAATAAAGGTAACGTCGCGTAAAATTAAACAGCATTTGAATAACGCGAATGCAATCATCGGTCGAAGTCACGGGGGGGAGCAGCTCCATCCCACCTGCCTGCTCGGCCGATCGATTGGGGGGGGGGGGAATAGCACCAAGGGCTCTCGGATTGCTTCAGGCGCACGCGCTCCCGAGGAGACAAAAACGAAAACACTTTCAGCCCGCGATCTCGCCGCTCGCACGCGAAATTCGATTTCCGCGGGGCGCGCGGGCGCAGGGTACGCGCTTTTCTCGTTGCCGTTTCCCGCGCGCGAGTCTCGCGGGAAGAAATTACACCCGGGGACTGGCTCTGACGTTTAATGTCGGAAGTTTCGAGCGGCTTTCGCGCGGCCTGCGGAAAGAAATTGTCGATAAATACGAATGCTTGCCCGGGGAAAATGCCTCGCCGGGGGGCCGCGGTGCGGGTAAACATCGTTGGAATAATTTCGATCTTTCGAGGATTTTACGCCGCCCGATATGTGCGCGGAAACGGCGCTCGCGAGTTTTTCAGCAGAGTTGAATGCCTCGGCGATGGATGGGCCAAAAAATACGAGAAATATTACGTATGGTCGACGTGTTTTTATCGCCCGTCGCCTTATCGCGATGTTTTTTATTTTGATGGAGAGTTGAGATTTGAAGCGATTTCTTGTTTGGTTGTGAGTTTGCTTTTTTCACAAAACTGCGACTTATCGAGTTTGATATTGGAGCGACAGAAAAAAAGTTAATTTTTATTTACTTTTTAATAAAATTGTTTCCAGACGAACTTTTATGTGCTCACTACAAATAGTTGCAATAGAATTGTAAGAAACGTTATGAATATTTACCTCTCCCAGACTGCAAGACTCGACGAAAACTCAAAAACGTCCTCTCACCTCCGTAGCAGAACGAAGAGTGTTCATGTGTTCTGTCAAATTCTTATCTCACCGCAGCGCTTTCGAGCTATCACCGGCGAATGTGTCTCGCCTTGACTTTCTCTTATCAAAAAGTCGAGGAATCATACCGGCTGTGGCAACATATATGTTAAAAAACTATTTTCATGGAAGTTGATACATTTAAATTCACAGAAAAAGTTGTCAAAAGTTTACTATAAGGAAATAAAGTTTTTTTCTGTGCATTAATTTTGAATATAATAAAAAAAGCTAGGATTTATAGATGCAAACACATTTTTACGACCTAATCAATGGAACTAAATGCCTTTAAATGTCTACTAATCGATGGATTTCAACTATTGCAGAATTTGTATAGCACAAGAAGAATATAAAAGCAAATTCAATCTTTCAAACTCTTCAATGAAATGGTTACTGAAAAAACATCTGTTACAATGAAAATTACGTTTGAAATGTATCTACCCTGTTACTATGATAGTCATCGGCGTTTTATGAATATTTGGAATTCGATCTATTACATGTGAACTTCATCCACAATAACGGAATCGAGTCTTTCATTTAAACGGTCCGAGACGATAGCAATACATTCACCTCGGCGCGTACATGTAACGAAATCGACGAATTCGCGAAAGATGCAGTAGGTGTGCGGCGAATTATCACCATCGCAATATCCCTTCCAAGAGAGAGAGAGAGAGAGAGAGAGAGAGAGAGAGAGAGAGAGAGAGAGAGAGAGAGAGAGAGAGAGAGAGAGAGAGAGAGAGAGAGAGAGAGAGAGTTAGATAATGACGCCGAATTCAGTATAAAAGGCCCGGTCCGGCGGCCGATCGGCAAGCACAGCATCACAATGCGTTTCAGCATCGTGTTCCTCGCTTTGTTCGCCCTCGCGGCGGCCATTCCTACGGCTCCCAAGCTCCATGCTGGTGAGTGTCTTGCGGATACTTTTTAATATTTGGTTTTCCGTCAGTAGTTTGAAAATATTAAGGACACTAAAATGTATTTTAATGTATTATTTCATTTGGTCTACTCTTTTGTCACTGTAGTTGTCTTCAAACGATTTTTGTTTGTTTTATTTCGACATAAAAAATCCTTATCTATTACAGTATTAAAGACAAAAAATTAAAATTATACTAAACACTGCACGGAAAACCTATTCGTTTTTTATCATTCATTTATTAAACTTCATAGACGTTTTCGTATACAATATCAAACTCTTTTTACAGCCGACCAGGATTTCCTGAAGAAACAGCAGGATGTCATCTACCTACTGGAAAACATTGCGGGTGAACTTCCCAACGCACACCTTCGCGAAATCGGTCACACCTACCAATTCGAGTCCCACCTCCAGAAGTACGAGAACCCGTCCGTAGTGAAATACTACGCCGGTCTCTACACCTCCGGACACACGCAGCCCCAGTACACACCGTACTCCTACTCCGTCAGCCAGCTCAGAAAGGAAGTATCCCTCCTGACCCAAATCTTCTTGGGTGCCAAGGATTACGAAACTTTCCTGAGCACCGCTGCTTGGGCTCGCGTCCATGTCAACCAGGAACAATTCGTCACCGCTTTCGCCCAAGCTGTTCTTCAACGTCACGATCTGCAGGGCGTCATCCTCCCAGCTCCATACGAAATCTTCCCACACTACTTCTTTGACGCCAGGATCATCCAGAAAGTCCAAGACTACGTCAACAAGTATGGTTTCAATTACCAGACCAATGTTGAGAAACACGGTGTTTACACCATCCACGTCAACTACACCTCTTACCTGCCATACGGAGAGAACCAGATTGCCTACTTCACTGAGGATATTGGTCTGTGCGCCTACTACTCTTACGTCCAGCTGTCCCAGCACATGATGCCATACGTACGTACGACTTTCACGCAAAGCTTTTGTATTTTTGAATGCATTCGACGACATCTAACGATTCTTGTCATGCTTCGTAGGGTGAACCTGCCCATCACGGCCATGGTGAAGAAAGCGCTCATCACCACATTGGTCATGGTGCTCACTACTACTACATTCATCAGCAACTGATGGCCCGTTACAACCTCGAACGTCTCGCTCAGGGATTAGGACCCATCCACGCTCTCGATGACTACTACGAGCACATCGAGACCCCATTCAAACCCAATCTTCGTTACCTCAACGGCCTCAACTTCCCAGGCCGTGACGAACATATTTACGTCACCAACAAACACCACTACTACGAACTCATCAAGCTCGTTCGCGTCTTGGAGAAGAGAATCCTTGATGCCATCGATGCTGGACACGTCATCACACCCCAGGGTGCCTTCCTTTCTCTGTACCAACCGCAAGGTCTTAACATCCTTGGTGAACTGATCGAGGGAACTGGCCGCAGCATCAACCCAAGATATTATGGCAGCTACATGTACGTCGCCAAACAACTGCTTGGACAATCTCCCTACTTCAGCAGCATCTACGAATACTCTCCATCCGCTCTTGAACTCGGCCAAACCGCCGTCCGTGACCCCATCTTCTACCAACTGTTCAACAAGATCGTCGAAATGTTCCACTACTACCAGGAAGGTCTTCCAGCCTACCAATACAACGATCTCTTTGTACCCGGTGTCAGCATCGAGAAGGTCGATGTTAGCGAACTTGTAACTTTCTTCAGCGACTACGAAGTTGATCTCGCCAACGCTGTTGCCCACCCTACTGGAGAACACCATGAACACCCAGAACACCACACCACGCCCAAGGTTGTTGCCCACCTCAAGAGGCTCGACCACAAACCATACGAATACAGCATCTACGTCAACTCTGAGAAAGTCATGCCTGGCTCAGTCATCCGCGTTTACCTCGGACCTAAATACAACTTCGACGGGCAACCAATCGACATCAACACTCACCGCCACTACTTCTACGAACTTGACCAATTCGTTTACGATCGTAAGTGGAGTTTCAACTTAACTCATGTTTTAAAGATATATGAAAATATACATGGTGTATCCGTTTACAGTCACCGAGGGACAGAACATCATCGTCAGAAACTCACACCAAGCTACCGGCCAAAGCTACGACTGGCCATCATTCCACCAACTCATGGAAGGCGTCCAGGGTGCTTTCCGTTCCCAGAACCCGCACTACATCAACTATGTAATCATCAAACATTTTTGCTACCATTATTTCTCAAACATCATTACTCGTGACACTGAAATTTTTCCTCACGCTTATACAGCCTGAACAGCTGTACAGTTTCCCAGCTAGGTTGAGCCTTCCTAAAGGATCTCACGGCGGTTTCCCACTTCAATTCTTCTTCATCGTTACCCCTGGTGGACAACCCTTGAACGTACACTACGGACCAGTTGTTCAGGAAGAATGGAGAACCTACCAACCTCACCACTACCAAGTTGTTGGAACTCAAGAATACGAACAATTCACCAGGAATCCAGTCGACAAAGTCAACGGTGGTTACCAACACGTTGAAGTGATCCCAGACTTTGATGCTCAGATCATCACTCACGGTATAAATGTCTTCTGGCAAAAAAAAAAAAAAAATATTCGAAAGCCTTCATCAGCAGCTTTATTAAATTATCTGATAAATTTCCAGGAAACTTCCACTATGGATACTTGTACAAGAAGTACCCTGGCAGCTACTACTACCCACGCTGGCAACAAATTCACTACAGCTACGTGCACGGACACCATACGACCGAGACTGATTATCACCATGTAGGTGAACACAGCCATCCCCACGGAACCGGATACACTGGACACAGTGCACCCCAAACTGGTATCCACCAGACTCCTTATACCTACCAGAAGGTCGTTGATCACCCACAAGGTGGACAATACCAACAGACCGTCTACAAACAGGGTATGTACGAAAGCCACAGTCACGAGGGATACCACGGAAGTGGACACTATCCAGGTAGCCACTACAGCAGCTACCCAGCCGGTACCTACCCAGGCTTCAAGGGACACGAAGAACACCTCCACAGCTACTACCACAACAAATTTATCGGTGACGTGATCGGTGGTGCCGTCTCTCTGGACAACAAGCCTCTTGGCTATCCCTTCGACAGGCCACTAGCTCCAAGTGCCCTGTACGCACACAACATCTATATCAAGGATGTCTTTGTCTACCACGAGGACGAGTACGTTTCCGAATACTAAGCTAGAGAGCTTTGAGCTTTAAAATTCCTAATTTAAGTGTATTTATGTTGGCGCTGTTGTTGTTTTTTTTTTTTCATCTCATCTTTGGCTCTCTTTTGTGAGAGATGCTCAAAAGACAAGTATCTTGTTGACTGAATGCGCATTGTGCAACCTTTGTATCTTCCCAGCGATGATGCGAAGGAGAAATAAAAAAAATAGTTTAAACATGTACATTTGTCTACTATAATTTCTCTCTCCACGTCGTCCTAGAGTTCTTATTAAAATCAGATTTCATGCCTAATTATTAAAATTTAAGCCTAAATACACTGCAAACAGTTTTTGAATTGAATTTCAATGTTGAAAAAGATCACATAACCTCTGCGAAGCGAATGCCGCATATTTCAAATTGGCGTTACACCATCCGGACGTACGATTCCCGTTAGATGGCTCTGATGTTGACAACTCGGAACCATACAAAACATACGGATTATACGGATTACGGACATAACGAAATTGTTACTCCAACATCTGTATGTTTTGTATAGTTCCGATTTATCAGCATTAGCGCCGACTCGTACTTGGGGATTGATACCATTTAATGCACTAGTATATGTATGTGCGCTCTTAACTTTTACACCGATATGATAGGCTCCTCTTATTTTCTATTTTTCAAAATTCACGCTTTAAATAAAACTATTACATGAGAATATTTTTACAGAATCAGATTCAACTAATATTAGGTTAGCTACGCATTAATGAATTCGCTCGTTTATCCCAGCCTTTTCCTTGCACTGTCCCTGTCTCGCTTCTCCTCATCTGTATATACTGTTCTTGTCTCCAAGCAGGACAGCGTAAACAGAGTCTTCTCGCAACAATGGAACGCAATTTCCTGCTGCTCTCTCCCTGTCTCTCTCAGTACGGGCTCTTAGGTGAATCAATGGACGAAGGGTTGGAGATAAAACATTCCCATAAAAATAAACCTTGAAGGATCCAAAGAGTGAAAAAGCTTGATTTATGAGGTGTTCTGCTACTCATTCCCACAAAAAAAAATGATAAAAAATTTTACAAAAAATATCATTCACGTGCAATGAAATTGACTTCTTCTTGCCACACCGATTTCCTCTATACTCGCATCCAATTTTTATTTGCAATACTACTTGTGCACGAATGAATAAAAGCAGCCTGTCGAAGTACAGAACAAAACCGAAACTTTCGGCGCACATTAACGTTAACTTTGTTGCCGAAAGCCCCTCGATATGATTGGAATCAAAACTAGCCCTCCATTCAGAGGCTAGTTTTCATTGGCAAGAGAGCTTTTCGCGCTGGATCGAATATCCTTGGTTTTCGTGAATACGTGTTTTTGATGGATCGCTGCTAATTAACGTAAAAGTACAGTATACCGACTTTCAATGCCCAGCGAGTTTTCAATAGCAACTCTCTCTCTCTCTCTCTCTCTATCCCTCTCTCTCTCTCTCTCCATCACCACTTCATCACTCGGCAGTGCCGTGTGTACGAGCTCATTCAGACTCGTTAGAGTGTTTCGGCCTCGAAAGGAGCTTTGCAAGCTTATAAAGCTCAGTTGGAAAATATAAATTCTGTTTCTCTCGAACTTGAGGATTTTCACATCGTTTCACTCTACAATTTTTATTAATAAAACTATTGCTCGTAAATCGATGCATCATCACTCATATCTCGCAAGTACAGATGCACTGCAGTGTTACAAGCGCAGACAGGAAGGCGTACGATCCTGCCCAAGGTGTTTGCCCCCGTATCAGTTCGTCACCCTCCGACCAGCGCTTTACAACGATCCCGCAGCCATAAATACGACAAGCAAGTTGGAAGGAGAGGAGGGGGAAAAAAAAAACCCCAAAGAAAAGCAAAGCGGTAAAGAAAATACGAGGGGCAGAGGGAAAGAAAACTGAGGAGGGGGGTGCGGTGTACGGACGTTCGAGGAGGGAAAGAAAGGTGTGACCAGCCGCGTCGGACGATTTATTGCATATGAGTTCGGCGGATTTGTCAGTTGAGAATTTCCTCTCTCTCTCTCTCTCTCTCTCTCTCTCTCTCTCCGGGCGCGAAGAACGAGACCATAAATATCAGAATCGAGTCCACCGTGGAAATTTCGAGACAAGGCTTTTCTTCCCGGGCCTGAGCCTCTTCTTGGGAGCGCGCGCGCGCGGCTCCTCCCGCGACATATCCACCCTCCGGTCGCCCAGCTGCAGCGGGACGAGCAAAAAAAAATAGGCTCGCGTCCGAGGGCTTATGTAATATTTGATGGAAGCTTACGCGGATTCGAGTTGCCGGCTCCTTTGTTTTTCGACGCAACTATATATATATTTCCTCGGCCATCGGGCGATACTGTGCAGCAGTTTCTCCCGAATCTACGCTACAAGATGTGCGATGAGAACTAAAAAAAAAGGATTCGGGGGCTCGACAGAGAGAGAGAAAAAAATAGGGTGCAGCAACGGGGGGGGGGGGGGGGGGGGCGGGGGGGAAAGGTTTGGGATTTTGCACGGGAGGGGGGCGGGGGGGGGGGGGGGGGGGGGGGGGGGGGGATGCAGAGAGATAAGGTTATCGACTTTTCCCCGGAGTCCGATGTACGGCTGCACCACTACCCCCGGGGGGTCGGCCGCTGCCGGCTGACTTTTTAATTACGTGTCATAAACTGGCCGATACGGCCCGCTCGAGCGACACTCTATTTTCTGGATGGCCGCTGCTTCGATCCGCCCCCCTCCCCTGCACCGCACCCGCTCTATTTATCTACATCTGCCGGCGGCATCTCTATACACACCCCTGCCCGCGTATTCCGCACACGCGCTCGTCCAAGGGGGTCGAGTCTGGATATACATGTACACGCATTACACACTGCGGCGCCGGACTCGCGAGGCAGAACGCGCGTCGTGGGGGTCGCGCGTGTGTTGCGGAGCGAACTGTTTGATAAATCGTCGCTCGCGAGAGATTCGCCGCCGAATCATTTTTCACCCTTAATTTCACGCCCCGCGGACGCACGCGCGTGTAAACGCCACGGCGCGTCGATTTTCCCGCCGCGCGCAGCGTTGTTGCGTGCATAATGCATCGGAGCCGCGTTCGATCCAGCTCCATTCGCGCATGGAGATTCCGGACGATTTTCGCTCGTAATGGAGCTTCGAGCTTAATAGCTTTCGGTCGTACTTTATTTTTCGAACGAAGAAAAAAGTCGTGTTCAACTTGCAGGCGCGGATGAATCCATCATCCTCGAGCCTGAATCGTTCGCCAAGAGGATGTTGTACGCAGTTGAGTTGGTTATTTGCTGATGAGTCAAAAATCGATGTATCAAGATTCTCAAGGAGGTTATGACTGTGGTCAGTAAAGCGATGAAAAAAAATTAGTGCGAGGATCGCTCGAAAAAGAAAGCTTTCAACTGTAAGAATGCGAGAAATAGCCCTTTGACCATCTGAAATTTTGATAGAATTAACAATCGCAATTTGACGAAGTCGCGGTACATTGTGTGTGTGCACGTCACATCGATCGGTTCCTCGAATTAATAAACATAATTCCACAGAGCAAATAACATTCGAGAACGTTTCCGCTCGTATCGAGCACAATCTTGGATCTTCCTATCTAAGTACAAGTCGAATTAAACAAGCCAGGGTCGACAAAGCGTCCCTCCAAACAACCATACGATCCATTACCGATCGCAGTCATCGACGAGAGGAGCAACGATCGTGAAAGCAGCAGCTCATCGTTCGGTCCGGAAGATATTAATGAATCGGCCCGCCCCCCCTTTTTCCCCAGCGGCCGATATTTAATTAATGCCCGGAATAATACCCTCACCCCCCATCATTACTATCATCGTCTCGCGCTCTAGGCTCATCCCGTACTCCGAGCAGCTGCCCCCCCCCCCTGCTCTTTGTCTCGGCCGCGCGCGCCCGTCTTATTGTCGCCGACCGGCTCGCGCCTCCCATTGTCCCGTGATTGCGAAATTTCGCCGTGGCCTTCTGGATTATTTTCAGCCGTAATTAAAATATCGACAGCGGGGAAAGAAGGCGACGATGCGACGCTTCGAGGGTCCAAACGTGTTTATCGACGGAGCCTCCTCTCCATCTCGCGCGCTCTCGTT
>JAPYYV010027338.1:0-11225 GCA_030522625.1 Copidosoma aretas
TCCCCCATCCCCCTCCCCCGCCTTCGCCCTTCCCCGGCTCCTCTATCGATTCCGGTGCCCGGGAAATCTCATTTGTTACCCGGCCCTCTATATTAGCGCCGAGATTAAGACTCGGCTCCTTCGTTAGCCTAGATTCCTCATCCCCCCCTTCGGCCCTTGGATTATTACGTGCGATCGCGCGGATATTTTTTTCCACGAACACCAGCTTAAAAAGCTCCAACGATGGGATGATTATTTTTTGGACGAAACCTTCTTCCTTCGGATATCTCGGTATTCCGTATTTTAAAAATTGAGACGGGCATGAATCTGTATACACTGTATTATATGCGCGCGAGCCACTCAATATTGTATATTCATTCACGAGAAACAGCAAGCCGATTAACGGAAGCCGTGTACGCGCCTTGCGCGTCAATGCATACCCATTCTCGTGCATACCTGCACCCCAACCCATTCATTCGTCCGCAGCGTATACGCTACGCGTATCATATGCATAATGAAGCAGTAAGTCGTAACGGAAGCTGCAGAGAGATAACCGTGAGAGATTAACATTCGTGCGCGTGTATTATCGTAAGCCCGCGGGAGACGCGTCGACGACTGGAAGCTGAGGCGGGCTGGCTGTACGTATATTATACTATATACCAGCAGGTGAGAATTATGCGAACTCCTGGCGATGCGCGCGACTCTCCGCGTCCGTCCGTCGATCTGTTTTTTCCTCTTTTCGTACATCTACACTCGCGCTTGCGTTCGAAAGCCTTCCGGGTGTCTCTCGCGTGTGCACGTCCGATGTGACTACCTGTATACGTGCAGTTTGTGCGGACAGTGTATTCGTCGATTCGGTCTATCTGCTGCTGCTGCTGCTGCAGCTGCGGTTCTGGTGAGAGGTGCGCTGCCGTGACGGTGTGTGTATATTTACGTGCATCACGCGTATACATGCACGAGCGAGCGTCGGTGGGGAACAAAAAAGGAGCGCGCGGATTTTATTACCGAGACCGTTGTCGTCGCCGACACCACTGGCGGTGTAGAATTATTCGAAATGCGATACGCCGGGGAATATACACTTTTTACGTTCGATACGCGGATAAAAAGATCGTCAACTATTTGTGCTTGGGTTTCTGTCTCGCGCCTCGTGCATTGTGTACAGGCGAGTAGTTGCAAGTCGCGGAGTACGTATCGAACTGTTAATTCGTACTGAAATATTTCATGTTCGATCGTACGATGATGGTTATTGTTGAGTTAGCAAAAATCGGGTTTTGATTACTTCTCAATTGAAGTAAAGATCACTATTGACTTTCTGTCCAAGTACTTGTACTTGGTTTCAAGAATAATATTTGAACCGAAAATCGTTCTCATTCGCGAAGGTAAAGCTTTGCAAACCAAGCTCAAGCATTAGCAAAGACCAATGAAAGAGTGGCAATCGGCAGGATTTTGGTAACGATTGGGTCACTCTTTGCCGGGAGGTTCGATTGAAACTTTTTTCATATTTCAACACGAATATTTTCCATTTTTTTTTTTTTTTTTACTCAGCAACGAAATGGAATCAGCTGCGTATCACGCCACGCGAATAACGCAAGGGCAAAGAAAAACGAAGGAAAAGAAAAGCAGATCTCGTTAATGCGATTCAGGAGATTCAAGCGAGCGCTGTAATCCTCGAAATCCGTCCTTTCATCCTTCCCCGTGCATCCGCGCGTTAAATCATCCGCGCACAAAACTAAGACCCTCACAATGCGGCGTATGTGTATGCTTGTGCAAGCTATTATGCACTGTAGGTATATATATGTATATGTATACAAACAAACTTACGTACTTATCTCCTCCAAAGGAATACTGCCGAGTAATGCTAAATTGTTGCCTCCGCCCCGCAACTGTATATACCTACAGTACTCTGCACGCATAGGTCTGCAGAGTCCGCTCATTGAAAATATAATTTCAAAGAATTACCAGCTGCACGCAAATATCTTACTCGCAAGAGGCAAAGTCGGGTAAACTTGATAATTGACTACGCATATATATGTACGCGTAGAGACGGAGATTATACATTAGACCATTAATTAACCCGCATGAGCTCTCGACGCTTGCGTGTCATCGCTTCTAATATACAATAATAATATACATGGGCGCGCGCGCCGTATTAATATTCATAGCTTCATTGCAGTCGGCTCGATTCGCGTCCTATCGGCAATATTTTCCCATGCCTTCCCGCACAGCCCCCGCGGACGCTGAAGAACAGGATGGTTAATTTATATCCCCCGCGAGCGCGTAAAAACACTCCTCCGCTTGATTTATATATACATCTGTATACAAGCCGCGCGGGTATTTCGAGCCCTATGGCATATGTATGTACCGCGAGCCATCCGAGCCGGCCAATTCCGCGGGCTTTTACGAGCCACGGCGCCGGTTATAGAGCCGTTCCCAGAAGGAAATTCAAAATTTCGAGGGCCGAATTTCCCCTCGCCGCCGTACAGCTACTACCCTGTACAGGTATAATATAACATAGATGTATAATGGTGCGAGTGCACGCGGGGCGGTGCGCCGAAGCAGCAGAGAGGCAGGGGCAGCAACAACAACGACAACCCCCTCGAACGTTCTGTATACAAGGTGTGTATATGAACAGCTTGAGAGCTGCACCTATACCACTACCTCGTGCACTCCACTGCTGCAGGTATACATGTTTGTGTGTATATGTGATACGCAGGGGGTTACAACAGCTATACGTAATAGCAGAGACGATTTCCGAGGCGAGTGCGCGATGCGCCCGCACGGGTACTCGTGAGAAGCGAGAGGAAGGGCGAGAATACTATCGGGTCACGCCACCGCCGCCGCCGCCTGTGCAGAGGCGAAGCAACTACTTCTGCCCGGCGCGTAATGGCTGGCGCTATTACACGCGAATACCACCTCTCATTCTATATATATATATAGATCACATGCGCCCTTGGTACGTATACCTACCCAGAATCGGTTTGTAACCATGCACCGTATACTGTATACGCGCGTCATGGGAGAAACTTTTGCCAACTGCTGCGCCCGATGTGCAACGTACCTTCTGAGACGTACGAGCTGTGCATCCGCAGGAATGAGCCTTTTGAAAGCTGTACGGTGCATGGCAAGCTCGCCCCTGTGCGCAAGAATAATCATAACGACGACATCCCGAGAAAAGCCGATGAGTCCGCGATCGCCGGCTGTGCGTGCCCACCGGAGACGCGCGCTCCTCGATGCGCGAAAAATATAGGCGAAAGGGACATTGGGAGCGCGCCGCGATGCCGTTCTCGCGCGACGGACCTGCGGCCCTTTTTCTCGTCTCCGCCCGTTTCGCGCGGAAAACTCGGACGCTGCAATTTATACGCTTCCCGGATTATTTCGGCGCTCCGGCGGGAACGATCGCGTGCTCGGTTTTTCTCGTCATATGGCTCCTCGAGTGTGCGGCCGCAAGATTGCACGTATAACGACGAGCGCTACACAACGGGCCACGGGGAACTTCGTACATGCCGGCAATCCGCGCGAGATCAATGTTTGGCCACAATTTTCTTTTTGCTTCTCTTTTAAAAGAACACCTCGAGCATTGATCGGAGTGGCGCGCGATCCTGCCGCTGTGCAGCGCGCAGTGACGATGGCGGTTCGAAATTGTTTAAATCAACACTCTCTTCGTGACTCCTCGGCAGAAGGGAGAGCTCACGTCTCGGGGCGCGCGCGCACGTTTCTATACATACGTACGAACGAAAGCTCCTTTGGCCCGGAACCGGGCGGAGATAATACCTATACCCGAAAGTTCAATTTTGCGAGAGAGAGAGAGAGAGAGACGGCTCTGGTATCCGTGTCAGAGTATTCTCTCCGAGTCTCGTCGTCGTTTTCCCTCGGTGCAGCTGTGCGAGGTTAAAGTCTCGCTCGATGCCGAGTCCGCTGCTACAAGAATCAACGTCAAATCGCGCGTACTTCTCGACCGTGACAATTTTAAAGCATACTATACCGGCCCGATGCCCCGCGTGCAGTGACCGCCGAAACCCCGCGATCGAGCGCGCGCGCGTGCAAGTAACAATCAGCGTAAACTGCAGCCGCGGCGCGTCAAGGGGCCAACGGCGGCAACAACGGCCGCAAGTACGCGATGGTCCCAGTGTGTAGCCGCGCCTTAGTCTCCGCCGACCCCCCCCCCACCCCCCCGCCCCACCGCGCGTCCCCCCGGCTTGGCGCCGCCCCTCCTCCCCCCCCCCCCCCCCCCCTGTTTACCGCGCGCGGGCCTTTTCTGATTCGCGAGTGGTGCGTTTCCGAGACTGCCCCGATGAATCCTCGCCCCGCGATGCCCGCCGGGTGTAGGAGTCGGGCTCTACACAGACTGTAGAATTAAGCCCCGTGTATTATACCGACGGCCATTACTCCGGAAAGGTAAGTCGAGCGTACGAGTGCTCGGAGAGAGGGTGGGTTGAATCTGGGCGCCGATGTATCGGGTCGATGCGAATCTCTATCATTACCGATGAGGGACGGTACGGCGGTAGAATTCGCCTGCACTCGAGCACATTGTACTCGCCGAGTGTACGACGATGACGATGAATCGTTATACCGATACGGCGGAAGAAGCCCCCCAGCGCCTGCAGAGTTTTCCCGATTATTTTCAGACGCGCGCGGCCGACGGGCGCTCCGAGCGCGATAACGAGAATGCCGGGTTCCGCAAAGTAAAGCATACGCAATACAGGGAATCGCGCTGGACCGGTATATTTACGTTCGCGGGCCCCGAGTTTCGACGATTACGATACGAAAAAGGCGTTTACATGCGCGGGGCGAGCGCGGCGTCTTTGTACACGTGTCCCTCTCTGCGGACGGTGCCGTCGCTGCGAGGCTCGCTCCGCACCCGGGAAGTCGAGTTTACTTATCTTGCGGGGCGCGGGTGTTTGTCGTAGCTTCGCGCGCGGGGAGGAGGGAACGCCGGAGGAAGCTAATGTGTACGCGCCGTCTGCTGATGGTGTACACGACGCTGTGTGTGGTATGTATATATATATATGTCTGTAATGCACGCGCGGGAGTAGCAGCAGCGCCCACATACTGTACATTATGCACAGGGTAAGACCTAAGAGGCTAATGTCGACGCGCGTGTTTGTCTTTCTTTCCCGTGTATGCTTACTTATATACATTGTGCTGCTGGGGTCTTTGACTGCGTGATTGCGTTTGCCGCTCGCGACACTCTCTGCTACTGGTGCTTTTGTACATACTACATGTATATTTGTATGCTGCTTCTGGGCGCGTATGATCTCGTTTGTTCGAAAAGACACGGGGTGTGAAGGCAAATTTGTACGGCGTTGGTCGTCATTATGGAGGAAAACGCACTTGCGAGAGGTCGTTTGTACCTGCCGTCCTTGAACAAAAGATCTTGGAACACCGTTTATCATCCCTCCATCTTTTACTTGAAATAATGTTCAAAATCAGAAACGGCTTTGTAACTGTAAAATTATGTGCACCACCCTGACATTTGCTTCAGGTGTTCGACTGTAGTATAGAATAGAATATTGCTGGTGGGATGATTCAAGCTTAACACTTAGCATTGAGGTTACACATATCACTGTTAAAATTTCAAATCGATACCCCAAAAATCAACCAAGATCTAAAAACCATATTTGCAATATAAGTCTTTACCACAGAATTGGCGTATTCTTAAGAATTATATGAGTTCGTATAAAATATAACGAAACTCTTTACCCTATCGAATAATGTGGGTTGTTTATGAAGAAGCCGCTCAATACATAAATAACATCAATACCCCGATCCGAAGATTGTCCCTCTGCACAACTTTTACCTTCACTCGAATACCGATCACCTCGCGAGCTATAATGGGCACATTATCACGAGTATATCCCTCAAAAACCCAAATTCCCCACACCAATCCCTACATCCATATTATTCTCCGAATACTTCACTCACAACTTGCATCTCCCGATCGCCGCGCCGATAATCCCTCGCAATTTTATCATCTCAGCTCGCCCCCCCCCCCCCCCCCCCCCCCCCCCCCCCACCCCCCCCGCCCCCACCCCCAACACCCGCCCCCATCGCTTCGGCCGCCCCGATGATCACAGGCACCCCGAGGTCCCGTGAAAAAAACCGTGAAAAAGACCCTCCTCCCGGGCCCGCGCGTATATAATTATCCCCGTCACCTCCGCAACGGCCAGAGTATACATGTATACATCAAACCGAAACGAGGCCTCCTCGTCGTCGCTGCGAGAAAAAGAAAGATACCACGGGGATAAAAATGAAGCTGCCGAGCCGAGGGTAGGGGGGGAACAGGTTCTCGGCTCCCCTGCGAAAATCCCCCCCCGAAGATGGTATACGGCGCAGGGACAAGCGGGGTACAGTCGCCGCGGCCGGGTATATGTGATATATACGCATGGGGATCGTAAATCAAGCCGCGCTCCGGAATTTATCAGCCCTCGCTCGGGAGCGCCTTACCTACTGCTCTCGGGTGCTCCCCTTCGACAACCGCAAACGCTTCATCGCTCATATCTCTCTCTCTCTCCTCCCCCCCCCCCCCCCCCCCCCCCCCCCCCCCCCCCCCCCCCCCCCCCCTCCTTTCGCCCCCCCCCCCCCCCCCCACCCCCCACCCCGCACATAGATATACGGAGAGGGGAAGGGAGATGGACGTATATATATATGTCGAGGGTTTGTTAGCGCGCGACGAGTATTATAGGCCAGAGAGTGCAGAAGTGAGATTGGAAAGTAAGTTGTACGGCTCGTGGCTGGCTGTATATACATTACGTGCGCGTACTTGCGGTCTCGATGCTGCGCATCCCGACGCAAAAAGTATTCTCGAGTAAAGGATTGCCCGGACGAACGCACGAACGCGTATCGCTCAACCGCCGGTTTTCCTCTCGTTTGTCATGCGTTCGTTTGGGGGGGGGGGATAAAAGGTGAGGGATGCGCTCGTACGCGTGTACGGAACTCCAGCGGTGCTGCGCGATCGATCGGCCAGGCATCGAGCAGAATCTGGAGTATCTCGTAATACTCGTCGATCCTCGAGGGCCACGGTACATTACCGCGCGGAAGAGCGCCGAGGTGATTGTGCAGCAGCTCTGCGATCCAAGAGCGAAGGAGTGGTGGTAGGTAGTGCAGCGGATGTGCTGCAAAATAATGTTGTTTGCCGACGCGAATGAATAATCGAGCAGCGCCGAGCGGCGAACGGAGCAATTTTCGCTCTACCTTTTTTTTCTTTTCTCCTTTTTTTGCAATCCGCCGATAAAGTTGTTTTGGCAGCTGTCCTCTCCTCGCTCTTAATTTATTTACAGAGCCGAGAGAGGAGTCGCCTGTTGAAAAAAACAAGCGACGCGCCGATTTTTCCCCCTTCATTCCTTTCTTTTTCAAAAGCCGGACGAAGAAATGATACGACAACACGGTCCTGGAGACTCGTGTACTTGCATGGAAGAAAAAATCGCCTCGAAACGCGGGGGGACCGACGAAAATATAATAAAAGTTCACTAGCGCATAGCAGCAGCAGCAGCAGCAGCAGCAGCTCGCTAAGAGCAATCGATAAATTATTCATGCCGCGGTCGCCGCGTGATTTATCGCCGGGCTCTTTGCGCGGTCAATTGACGTTACACCGTGTTTTACATAAATTATTATCGTCGTCGTTGTCGTCGTCGTCGTCGTCGGTGCGTAAGTACGATGGTATCGAAAAATCGCTAATGCACACGACTGCAGGATCATACATATGTTTTACCAGCAAGCGTCGCTTATCTGTACGCGCATTACGGATAGGCGGAGTAAGCACCGTCGCGCGGAAAAAAAGAGCAAACGGTCTCCTCTTGCTACTCCATTATCAAACAGGACGTATATTACAACAAGTGCCTCAAACTTTTCCGTACAGAGCGAAGCGACACCGAAGCTCCGCGATACGCGGAAAGCCTCGTAAGATATTGCGCCGTCGGTCGTTCGGTTTCGCTCTATTCGTATTGTACCCAGCAGAGCTGTCTCTCGATCGAGTAGCAAAAAACTGCTGATCCCATAGCTCGAGGGGGGGGGGGGGGGGGGGGAAAAAAAAAACCGGGAGGGGCGGTAAAAAAGGAATTTGGGGAAAGAGCCCGCAACGAAAAGGGGGGCGGGGGGTCCCTATGCCGAAAACGCTCCAAGCGCCCCCTCGCCGCCGCTCTCGCGTGGCACAGTGTAATCAAGGAGGCACCACGGCTACTGCTATTACCGCTCGACTCGATATTAGCCAGCTCAAACATTGGCCCGAAGCTGCTTCCCCGGACCCGCGCGCTTGGGGATCAAAATCGTCCGAGATCCGAGCGTTTTGAGACAAGGCTCGGAGGTCCGCGGCTTTTCAAACCTATTTTGGGAAAGGCAAACGGAGGCTGCTTTTTTCCCTTTCTCCCGCGGGAGCGTCGGCGAACGTTTCTCGGAAGCTCTCCGCGCGTGCGCGCGTGTGAGTTTGTGCTCGCAGCTTCTTTTGCGGCTGACGAATCGTCGCTCGCAGAAGCGCTGATGGTTTACAAACACTCATGTGGCTGCGTTTCGAGGCCGTTTGTTGTTTTTTCACTCGTTGTCTCGCGTCGAAGCATCGGTAGGGACTTTTTCACGGGGGGCACGCGAGGAAAAAACTTCGTCTCCGTCAACGGCCGCGCGCGTATGATACGCGTGGCAGAGATATTCAGATGGGATGCTATGCAATATTCACGAGCGAGGACACGGACGATGCGTGACGGTGCGGGCGTGGCGGCTGTACGGGGTGATGGTGGTGCGTGTGGCCGTCGGCGCTGCTCTTAATGAGGTGATGCACGTCAGGCAGGGAAGATTGATGCAATTATCGGGGAGCGTTATCAGATGTGATGCGAGCGCGGATTTCGTTGCTAGTAGTTGGATCAGCCCGCGTCGTTGTTCATCGAAAACGTTGGTGCGTGAAATTTTATAATCTCGTTGTGCCGGTCTCTGTGGTCGGTGGCCATAATTAGAAAACACTACGTACTACTCTGCAATTTTTCAAATGAGCCTCGAATCAGGATTAAAATGTAAATATTTGTATGAAAATTTATTGAATTATCACAGTAGTAGACGTTGAAAAATTCAACAAATTTGTGACAATACGCTATTACTAATAACTAGAAGGCCGTATTCGACAACTTTTTATTGTTTACATGATGTCGATTATTTATAACATGATACACTACTGGCTCTGCATTTACCTCTCATGCATACAAACATGAATTATTTGCTACTTTTTATTTCAATAGTCAGAGCGTACCTTCATAGTTCTTTTCACAACATTTTTCATTTGTAACTTTTCAGTCATACTTTCGCTTTGAACAGTTCAGCAAATCTAATTGTAAGTAGAAACAGTCGAGTAAGACAAGCTACCTCCGCATTTACCCATCAAGCATACAAAAATAAATTATTTGTTATTTTTTAATTAATTAGTCAAAGCGTATCTTCATAGTTTTATTCATGACATTCATCATTTGTAACTTTTCAGTCACACTTTCGCTTTGAACAGTTCAGCAAATCTAATTGTCAGTAGAAACAGTCGAGTTAGGCAGACGAGCTGCCAACGCTGTCAATCTCATGATTTCCAATTTGCATGCAATCAATAGAAAAAATTCAAATCGGTATAAAATCCTCGAGCAACGCCACCAATGGTAGCCAAATATTTTTATCAGTAATTCTTATTCAGCCAATCGGGACTAGTTTAAAAAACCATCGCAAGATCCAACCCATTCCGCCACCGAGCCGATAAGAGACAGAACGAGTCAAAGAAAAATGCATCTCAGCGCTCCGACCGTTCAACAAACGAACGATCAGCCTCTCCAACTTATCGAAAGAATCCCCCTCGCGTGCGCGTATGAATAAAGTTGCGAGAGCGCGGCTGTATCAACAGCTCGTTGAAAACTTAAACCTTCGCCCGGCGTCTAACCAACCAACGAACCCAACTAATCTAACGAGAGGCGCCTGCGATCGAGCGGGGCGGGGGGGGGGATAGCACTCCTCGAAGTCGTTGTTGTACCAGAGAGTGCACGCGTATATTGGATAAGCGAGGCGAGCGCGAACATTCTCGCATTCTGGATTCAAGGCGCTGTGCTGCGTCGGGCGCGCGCGTCGGTATCGGTGTACGCCGGTCGTGCGCCCAAGAGGCGCATGAAACCACCACTTTGGAACTAAAACGGTTAAGGGTGGCAGTGGCGGCGGCGGCGGTGGTGATGGTGGCGGAGGCCTGGCAAGCGACGAGCGGATGACTCCGTCTCCTCTTTACGGAGCTTGCTGCTGCTGTTTCGCGCTTCGTGCCCCCTTCCCCGCCTCCTCGTCCTCGAGTTAGTTCAGCTGCGAGCTTAAACTCCCTTCCTTCCTTCCTTCCACCCGAGCTACCTTCCAGCGCTCCCCCGTCCTCTCTTGGACTCCTTGAGCTTTAAGGGACGGAATCGAGGAGTCGAGCCACCCCACCGCACGGAGATACGGGATATGCACTTGGAATAACAAACACTGCTCCGCGCAGCTGCCGCGCCGCCGCTTGCCACTTACTTGCGCTGTATATATATATATAATGCTCTATACCTTTTTGCGCGTCTCTAGTTGCTCGTCCTACTATATATGTGGGTATTAGGTGCTCATGAGTACGGAGGGAATGAGCCAACGTAAATTGAATCCAGCCGGCTGCTGGACTGTCTCGCTTATTTTCTGGCGCCTCGGTTACGCCAAACGATCTCCAAATATTATACGGGACAGCTGGTTTTGCCAACGGTTTCGACGATTTGTTTAGGAACCGTCTGCTCCGAGGATAAATTTTAAAACAGCAGCTTTCTCAAAAGACTAGGACGCGAGCATGGTTCATTTAGAGTTGGACATTTTGGCCACGATTTTGAAATACCTGCGGGGTACCTATTTTCTCCAGCGATCGGCAAATATACGCCCGAAAAACCCCCGAACCACTACATCATCCACCGAAATTCTCCGACAATCGCTCAGAGTGCACCAAACAAAGACCCCCCCCCCAACCCCCCCCCCCCCCCCCCCCCCCCCCTCAGCACACACACCGGGGCAGCTCTATATATACCGTAAATCTCCCCCGGAACAGCGCAAATCCGGCGTTGTTCTCGCCATTCATTGAAATTCCGCGGAGCGCAAATCGAAACTAAACGGCCGCAACGAATGGCCCCGGGAGTCGATTATCCCCGTGTATACTCGCTGCGGGTATTTAACGAGGAGCCCGCCCGCCCCGTCCCCCAGCGCGCGATAACGCTCATACGGAGCCCTGGCTTGCATCCCCCCCC
>JAPYYV010027354.1:0-15772 GCA_030522625.1 Copidosoma aretas
TGATGATGATGATGATGATGATGATGATGATGATGATGATGATGATGATGATGATGATGATGATGATGATGATGATGATGATGATGATGACGATGTCGATGACGATGACGATGACTGAAGATGATGATGTTGATGATGATGATGATGATGATGATGATGATGATGATGATGATGATGATGTTGATGATTAGGATGATGTTGACGATGATGATGACGATGACAATGACGATGATGATGATGATGATGATGACGATGACGATGGCGATGACGATTGTGATTATGATGACGATGACGATTCATGATGATGATGATGATGATGATGATGATGATGATGATGTTTTCTCCGGACAGAAGCAAGCGAGAATGCAACGTTTCCTACTTTTGCTCGCTATTCCTTCTGCAAACAAGGCTATCCTTGACACTATCCTTAACCAACTGACTTGTCTAGACCGGAGGTTGGCGGGCCTCGAAGCCAGAGAGAGACTGACAAACTAGACAATAACTTAACTATACTGAACTGGAACGCGAACAGCATCTACAGGAAAACAACTGAACTCATACACATTCTACTTACAAAACAAATAGACATTGCATGCATCACAAAAACACACCGTGACGCAGACTGCGACACTACATCATACACCGACAGCACTAGCCCAAATACACAGGCGTAATCACTGTACATCCCACACTACACGCTGTACAGACGTGACAGACCAGACGACTGTCATGGCGGAGTAGCTATACTTGTTCGCAAGGGAATCCGCCATAGACCTATAAGTACAGACGCCGCAAACGGCGAAGCATTTGGGGTTGAAGTACACACTATCTTTTCATCTTCTATTAGAATCATTTCCCTCTACTCTCCTTCAACAGTATACCTAAATCTTTCCTGCCTTATCCGATTATTTGACTTCAGCATCCTTACGATAATTGCTTGCCACTTAAACGCCAAGCACAGCTCGTGGGTTTGCGCACATGATAACTGAAAAGGACGATCTCTCCTCAAGCTTCTGCGCGACCTTGATATAAATATCGTGGCTTCCCCAGAACCTACCCACTATTCTTGCTGCCCTGACCAGGACCCGGACATACTAGACATCTTCCTGACCAAAAACCTGACAATATCCAAAGAACCCTTGACCTCTCCTGATCTCCCCTGCAACCACAACCCCGGATAACTAGAAATCCCTAGTTCCCCTCTCAATACCCCTGTTACCACTAGCCGCATCGACTGGATCCTTCTAGCCTCTATTCTCGAGTCATCCCCTTTCATGTGCACGCCTATTAGATCCCAAACAGAACTGGACATAGCGGTTGACGAACTAACAGACAAACTTTACAGGTGTACACAAGACGCCACAACAACAAAAGCAGCACCACAACAACCGCTTAAACTCCCACACCATCTTACTCACCTCATAGAGTGGAAAAAAATAGCCCGCAAACCCTGGCAAAAGTATAGAACCCCCGATCTTAAAGTAATCCTCAATCAAGAGGTTAAATCTCTGGTCTCTCAGTTTCGAAACGAGAGATTGAACAAATTCATTGCCGAGGCAGAGTCTCTCTCAAATAGTGCTTGGAAAGTCGTTAGAAAGATGCGCAATAAACGCCCCCCACCCCCCAAATAAGGGAATATCTCTTACTCGCTCGATTCAGACAAAGCAGAGATATTCGCTTCTTCACTGCGAGATCAATGCTCCCCCAACCCAAGCCCCATCGATTTAGAACAGGAACACGCGGTCATCAACCGTACAGTTCAGCAACAGCTCCTCGATCATCCGGCTTTCAAACACTCCTCCCCTTTTGGAATCAAAACCATCATTCGCTCTCTAAAAAGTTGAAAGGCCCCTGGCAGGGATGGCATTTAAAATAACATCCTTAAAGTTCTCCAGCAAAAATTCATCACGGGTATCTGCAACATCGCCAACGCTGCCATGGGCCTTTCTTATTTTCCAATTGCGTGGAAGGAGGCTACCGTAATCTGCCTCCTGAGGCCGGGATAACCTTTCAGTTCCCCATTGAGCTATAGGCCAATTAGCTTACTTCCATCGATCAGCAAAATCGTCAAAAGCGTCATGGTTAAGCGCCCGCTTAAGTAAACACGTCATGGATAACAACATCCTTTCCGACGTTTAGCACGGTTTCAGGACCAGACACTCGGTGGTGCACCAGCTTCTGAGTCACCAAAAACATCTCCGACAATCTCATCCACAAAAAATTCTCTGCGATATCCGTCTTGGACGTACAGCAGGCCTTCGACAGAGTTTGGCACGCGAGCCTAATGTACAAACTCATCCAACTAAATTTCCCGCAATATCTCATCGGAACCATTAAATATTTTCTATCCGGCAGATTCCTCCGCGTTAATGTGGGCAGTTCTCTCTCTGATCCGCGCTCTATCACTTCAGGAGTCCCACAGGGCTCCAAACTCTCTCCAACCCTCATCAACATCTTCTGCTATGACCTACCCCAGCACGAAGACATCAACACATACATATACGCTGATGACGTCGCTGTCAGCTGTACGTCAAAACAACACTCACAGTGCACCACCCAATTAAACGAGCATCTGGAAACTCTCTATAACTGGTATAGTCTTTGGAGACTAGCCATCAATGAATCCAGGACTATATCCATTCTCTTCTCTTGGAAAAATCCTAAGAAGAAGCTCAAAAAGATAAGGGTCAACGGAGTAGACATCGATTGGAGCTACTCCGCAAAGTATCTCGGCGTCAAGCTAGACAGGAGACTCACATACACAAGGCACATCAACTGCACGCGCGGCAAGGCTTACAGGGCCTTTGTGCAGTTGAAACCGTTCTTTAAGAACAAATCAGTCTCACAAAAGACAAAGTTGCGCACCTTCAACGCCATCATAAGGAGCATTAGCACCTACGCCATCCCCACTTGTGGTGCTGCAAAAGAGAACAGTCTCAAGGCCATTCAGGGCACCTTCATGAAGATCCTAAGGTCGGTTCTGGGCATTCCGTGGTACATCAGAAACGCCTAAATCTGCAGAAAGTTTAACATCATCGCTCCCATCCAGGCGGCCCCCATTCTCGCCTCCAGAGTCCATGTTTCCATCACGGACCATCCAAATCTTACCATCGCAGCGCTCGCTTACATCCAGCCCGGGCGTTTCGACCTAATTAGGTGCCCCTGTTCCCTAGTGGCACTCCACAATAACCCATACTACACTCCCGATCTACCTACACCCACATCTTCTTCCGAAGACTCACTCTAGTATCTCCGCCGAAAACGCGCTTCACTTCGTCACGCTCCCTTCTGGAGTACTCCAAATTCCCGCCGTTCCCCTACGGCCTCAGAATACACAACACATACACAATCACAAGTACGCCCTTACATACTTAAACACACAGCGTACTCACACTTGACATACACACAAGAAAACATTAAAAAAAAAAAAAATTAATAAATAAATAAATAAATCTCAACACATACACATTTCACAAGTACGCCCCCATGTTCACAAAACACAGCGTACTCACACTTTACATTCACCCAGATACACAAATTTGATCTACCACATCTATTCCGGCACCAGCCAGTCTTCGAGCTTCGCCCAGACGCGTAAGAGCCACTCCACTCATCCCTTTGAGTGTGAGCTGGACACCAAATTTCTCCGTTATTTTCCATCACCCTTGAGTGTGAGCTGGACACCAAATTTCTCCGTTATTTTCCATCACCCCCTTCTCATCCTTAACTCCCCTGTCTTCTAGGGGGGCATAGTGCTTTGTACTGGTCCCCATGCGAGGAGGTTAGTTTTAGTCGGTAGGCACCCGGGTGAATCTGAAACTCTTCGGACCAGAGAAGTCTTTAGAAGATTTTCCCTCCTCACCCCTTAAAAAAGAAAAAAAAAAAAAATCACACTAGACGTTGCTTACAGGACTCCTATGTATACCGAAGATGTGTTGAAAGTGTGTGGACTTATTAATGGAACTACTCAAAACACGTACACAAAAAAAATATTTGGTTTTGTTATCTCGCTGTTACACGTTGAGTTATAAATTATCCGACATAGAATGTTGAAGAATTATTTTATTTTATAGGAACAATTTCTATGTGCTGAGAATTTGAGTGTAAATTGTACTAAATTCCATAATCTTTAAAACATTATTTCTTAATACACGGACTTCAACAAATCAAAGACAATATACCATACATGTTTTCACAGTATATTAAATTATTGAATAATATCATGGGGTGGTGCGTATAATGGTACACTTCATGTATTGCAAGAAATTCAAAAAAAAGACATCGTCAAACTAGTTATATTAGTTGTATTCATTAAGAACAGCACAAACGGACATTCTAGATAATAATGATAAATGTACACAAAAATGTTTTCACTTTTAATTTGAATGTCTAGTTATAAATAATATTATAGAAGAAAGAAAAAAAGTAAATTATAGTTTTTTATTCACATTATGCACGGAATCGTCTACTTTCTGTTACGTCAACTTCAAAATCTACGATACATAATGGATGAGGTATGTTTCACGCCTCCCAACGTATATATGTATACTACTGAGTTAATTTATTTAGTATAAAACATATTTTTATTAAACTTATGACGCAAATCAGCAATTGCAGTGTTAGATGGCACTGTTACATCGGTAGACAGGAATTGACTGGAGACTGGAGAGGTCAGAAGGTCAATCAACGTGGACAGCAGTGTATTTGATACTCACGGGAGTTCCAATTCCTCGCTATAGTACGTGCTGTGCATGCGACTGTTTGATGTGTCGTCCGTCCTTTTTACGCTCACGTTAAAACATAACATTAAGTATTTTTCATTCAGCTCATGAACTTATTTTTTATTTGGTAAACAACCCGGCCACGTTTTTAAAATTGATAAATAATTGTTAGAAATTTATTTATTGTCGATAATTTTTTCGTTCAAATTGCAATGTGAACCAATCAGTCGTAAGTAATGCAAGCTAGCAAAACTGCTATTTGCCATAAGGTTACATGTTAAATTTTGACAATACACAAATATTTATTTCTTGCTGCTCAAGCAAACCTGTGTCTTGAAAATTGAGCTGGGTCATTTTTATGCTATTGTTTATCCGTACCTAAAATTTTAGCTTGATTGCAATGTTGATTCTATTTGGTGTAGAACTCCCTTAACAGAATATATATTGCTTCCCATACATGTGTTATACATTCAACGCCTGGAGGGAGAGAGAGAAAACCGCCCAGCCCAGGATGACTGCCTGTACCCTGTACCTCACTGCGCTTAGTGGCGCTTACGGCTCTATTCCGCACCTTAACTCAACGGCTTACACACACCGATCCGCACACATACACACAGTGTTGCGCACACAGAATGGACGTGTAAATTATCCATAGTAAATATTTAATAACCTAATGACCCAGCGCCGTTGTAATTAATAAATTAATAAATACATCATTGATAACAAATAAACTATAGCCTAACAGCTCAGCGAGCTAATTGATGGATAAATAAATTAATAATCTATAACATACAATCTATAACTGAATAATTCAGCGCGCTAACCGATTAATAAATAATCTACAACAAATATTCTATAACCTAATTACTCAGTACATTTGTTAATTATTAAATTAATAATTCACAACGATTAATGATTAATTTATTAACCCCGCAAAAAGTAAAAAAATAATAAAAATAATAACCTTCAGTTCAATGACTTTTTATTATTCGATTGCCAAATCATTCATGATCTGAAATCCCGGACAGCATGAAGCGTTTTAAAACGTTTTTAGAACGTTCAAAATTGTACCATCGAATGTTTTTGAAAAAATATAAAAACCATTTTGTAAACATTTTAAAAACATTGATGGTGTCCGCTGCCTTTAAAAATACCCTACCATCGTTTCTCACGTGAGAAATCATATGAGAAATCACGCCAAATTTTCATGTTAGATTCTCATGTTATTTTCTCGTGTTATTTTCCCATGTAAAACTTTTTCCAAGGCTAGCTTAAATCGTTTTGTTTTTATACTAAAAAATTAAATTTAAATATCAAGTTTCGAACTACTGCGATTGTCAGCTTGTGGAATAAATTAAAGGCATTCAGTTTATTATCTTGGGTTTCTACCACTACTCTACTTTTTATAAATTGTTAGTAGCATCGTCATTTTTACGCAAAATAATAAGAAGAAATTGATTGTAATTGGTCACTAATTAAGATAGATATGTTGGTTCTAGTAATCATGCAAAGTAACGATAAACGCCTCATTTAAGAAAAAGATTTTCTGGAAAAATAAAATGTTGAATGACCTAAAACTTTTTCAGAAACTACAAAGGAGAGATACAAATT
Organism: Copidosoma aretas; assembly: GCA_030522625.1. NCBI lineage: Eukaryota > Metazoa > Arthropoda > Insecta > Hymenoptera > Encyrtidae > Copidosoma > Copidosoma aretas. The sequence continues at coordinate 6,333 of JAPYYV010027354.1, forward strand.
AATATTTTATCATTATTTTAAATAATATTCAGTTTCAAAGATGAATTTGCAAAAATACTTTTTAGGTTACATACTGCAGGCAAAACAAAACTTTTTTTAACCTGTTTTTTACCTTTTCAGAAAAGTTCAATCCCAGATGAGGAATATTCAGTGCACCGCCAAAATTACAAGATCCAACTTTTTCGTTCTAATTTGAAATTGATTGCAATATATTTGGTTATTACTTATCCCTTAAAGTACTATCTATCGGAACATTATCGTAAACGTAGCGTCTAAGTATACGAAAATATTCAACATGTGGTATGTGACGTACGATAGCATATAGCTATACGTCCGTCCGCCCTTCCCTAGCTAAGGGCCCTCTCGGACGGGGCAGTACATGGTAGGCAAGAGGAGAGGGAGTCAGGAGATGGAAGAGAGACGAAACCCGACATTCGAGAAGAAAATCAGACGTATCTGCTCCGGTTCGAGACTTAAAGGGAAGTTAAAAGGGACCACGTGGAAACGAGTCAGCGAGGTAACCTTAGGACAACTAGGGTTGTAGCTTTATCATCAGCTACCGAAAGCGGAGGAGTAGGAAAGAACATCCCGGAACACCCGTACAACGAAGCCAGGGACAAGGATCGAGGGACAGAATGCGGATCAGCACACTCATATTCATAATCTGGACGGCAGCAACCTGGTAAGTGAGAATATATTGTTACATTTTTCCCCCATGAACCCGGGAGTACATGACGAAGAGGCACTTATAGAATGGACCGAGAAACAAATCCTTATACTTATCCTGCATGAAAAACACATAAATGCATACGTATCTATTTTATATCAGTAGGCTTGCAGGATAAGATAGTCGGCTGCGCCAATAGTAATAAATATAACAAACGAAGACAAACGCAGCGTCCGTAATTGACAACAAACGCGAAAAAAAAATCCCATTTTGAAGTTATTTGATATAGAGCCCATGCATCGAAAAAAATTAAAAATTAAATAAAGCAGGAAAATTCTGCTGCTCACAGCCCCGAGCGCTATTTAAGAAAAAAAGAGAAAATTTGAGAAAACGCGAGCAAAATGGTAAGGTTACGCATAGCATAAATAGGCAGCCAACACGACAAAACGAGAAAAACAAGATCATAAAAATAAGAACGGAGCGTGACATCCGATCTATAAATCTAGGCACTGCACTAAAAGGGGACACTGAATAATAAAAGGGGTCAGCCGGCAAAAGGAAACTCTTATTCTACAATAACAGGAAATGGCGACCGTAGGACAAAGCACTGACTCGCACGGACAGGGCTCAGAAAAATTCTTGGCTGATGATGAAATCTCAACGCATCAAATAGCCAAAGCAGAAAACAGGGAAGAAACACACTTGGGAATAACAGACAAAGTTAACGGGAAAAACATATTAGGGCAGGACAACAGGACGACAGCGGACGACAAACATAAGAAGGCAGGAATATTCATGAACAGAGTACAGGGACTTCTCCCGTGGAAATGAAAAAACAAAGGCCCCACAGCACTCGAAAACGAATATAACGGCGGCATAATACACACACACTCAGACAACTCATTGACCCCGATAACAGGAACCCAATAGGGATACTCTTAGACGATCAAACTCTCGAAAAAGAGGAGAACGTGTGGGCTGATATAACAAGCACACTGTCGAGGAAGAACATGAGAGATCTGCAATTGTTGATGAACAGGGCAACCGCACGGACGATGTTTAAAACTAGACAATGGGTTACAAGAGACCTGGCGACCTCGGCACAAACAGTAAAAGACAGATTATCAAATAGGACCGAAATAATGACGCAGGGGAAAAAAAGCCACGATCCAGGAGGAGGGACCGCAACGCAATACAGAAAGGGGCTAAGGGGGATACCGACTACTGCATCACATAAAGAGGTCAGATTTGACGAGGCATCAATGGTACGAAACGTATACAACAGGGACTTAAACTATGAGAATGAAGACGAGGACGGATACTTAAGGATACTACACGACGATAGGCACTTGAGACTGACAGCCCCACTGCACCCCCAATCCCGAGAAGGCAATAACCAAGGGAGAGAGCATAACTTTACCCGGCGATATAACGCATACAACACGGCCCGCTCACCCTCCCCGAATGCGTGGCCGGTCGCAAGACCACAGCAGAGCGCACTAACATCACTCAGCCATTTATCAGGAATGATACCTCTGTTTAATGGAGATCCGATAAAACTACCACTTTTTAAACTAATGGTGAGAACAGTGGGTCAGAGCATAGGACCCGACTACGAAAATTTTTTCTTGGGTACACTAGTTAATAAATTGCGGGGACGAGCAGCGGCCCAATTTGCCACATGCATAACACAATACAACACAATAGAAGACTTTCTATACGAGCTGGCAGAAAAATATGGAGGTTTTGAGCAAGTAGACACGCTCATAGCAAACCTCAAGGATATTCGACAGTACGAACAGGAAAGTGTCGAAAACTATACACTTAGGTAGAGGAATTACACAATAGGATAATAATGACGTACGAAGCAAACCCAGACTTGACAAAGGAGGGGAAGCACAGAAATAAAATAAATATGGAAAAAGAGACAATAAAACAACTAATAAATGGACTACGTCACCAGCTCGATTGCAAAGTACTGAGCACCAACCCGAGATTACTGCGAGATGCCTCAGTAACGGCACAGAGGATTGAAAACAAGTACAGACTCCGCGATCTGGTGCATCCGAGAAACAGGGCACACGTACAACTTGCAGAAAGCGTGCCGTTCGCTGGAAACGACGAATTGACATACCCATCGGCAACCGAGACAATAGGAGAGGATAACCGCTTAAGAAATGATAAAATATGTCTATACTGTAACAGACACGGTACACACCAAACGAGGGACAGCTACAAGTTGCTATTGAAATTCGGCCAAATGGACACCTTAGACGAAAGAACACAGATAACACAGGCCTATGCACAAGCAGCACCACAGGACGGCTGCAAATACTGCGGTATCAGAAATCACAATGTTAAACAGTGCCGAAATCTCCAGAACGATATAAGAAAAGATCAATACAACATGGCACAGAGAAAAAACAGGGAAGCCGGGCGCTCACGCTATGACAACTACATAGAAGTTTACCCGATACAGCAAAGTTACATTAACGAACTAGATAATAATCATAATAATAACTACGGAACATACAACGGAAGCAATGGTAGACAAAACGGGAACTATAATAGATATCAGGGATACAGCCGAGACTACGGGGGGACCAACAACTATAACAGCACGTACAGGGGCAACAATACAACCAAGATAGAAACCCGCCGTATAACCGAGACGGGTCCCCTCGGGGAGACCCTCGCGCGTAGCATTTGAACTCCCAGGACGCTCGTCGTGCTCCCCAAGCGTCAAGCGTGTCCCGGAAGTAGAGAAAGAGAGAGAAAAAACTCTGCAGAGAGAGAATAGAGCGGCTGAAAGAGACCGGCAGCAAGCAGCGGGGTCATATAATGCAAGCATCGGAGGAAGATGTGTCGAAAAACAGGACATAAAAGAGCAGAAAAAGGAGAACAAAGAAAAGATGTCACTAGAAGCAGACCCCACGAGGAGCTCCGAAATAACAGTAAATAGAAATTATAAGAATCTTATTGATCTAGAACCTATTACTAACAGCCTAGAGTTCGAAAAGGGAGCGTGCAATAAAGAAACGAATGAGCCGTTCCAGGTAGTAAAAATTAATACGTCTCGGGTAGGGCATACGCCACCCTTAGTATGCCTAGAGAGCCCACAACTAAAAAACGACAGCGTAGAATTTCAAAGAAGGCTTATATATAAATTATAATGAGAGAGTGTCGATAATCGGCGTGACACACGGAGCAAGGTGCACGTCCGGAACGGTAAAATTGACACTAAATGAGCTGACATACACTCTGCATGTTGTCCCCAACGACTTCCCAATACAGGTAGAAGGATTGATTGGATAGGATATACTGAAGGAATACGACGGCCATATATGCGCCAAAAATAATTTATTAGTTTTAAGTGACACCGAGATACCTCTGCTAGAGCCAGAGGCATTAGAAATCCGTGCAAGATCGAAACAAATAATTTTCGCACATGTTAAAGAAAAGTATAAAAATAATAAAGTAAAATCAGTGATCCGTTGGAGGCGAGGTGGAAAATTGTATACATAGTGTACATTAATTTTCTCTGCATGTTTTTTCGTAAGAATCGCTCTTAATAATGATTTTTCGGGAGAATGAAAGCAAGAATGAAAAAAATCTTCCCCGAATGTGGCTTGAATTATATATTCATATAATAAAATCGGAAGGCGCTGATCTACATCTGAATTTAAAAGTATAAAAATATTTTAGTTGGATGGGTACCTCTGCAAAAATGAAATAGGGACATTTTATTAGGTAATTTTATAGCAAACAACAACAACGACAAAGTATACGCCAAATGTATTAATATTACTGACGGACTAATAAAAACACCCATGTCTCCCATAGAATTGCTAGAATGTGAGATGATTCACGGGGTGGAGCCATACAGCGTCGATGGGTACGACGCCAAAGGCTTGCATAAGGCTATGATAGGATTATTCAATTTGAACGGAATTAATGAAAAACGTAGCAAAACCGAAAAAGACGACAAGCTGGAAAATAAACGGTTTTTAACAAATAAAGAAGCAAGAATAGAAAAAATATTAAGACTAGCAGACACGACGGGTTTTAACGAAGAAGAATCACGAGATGTGCGTGAATTAATAGAATTCGACCCTTTTGTGTTTGGCCTCGACGGAGAGCCTTTAAAAGCGACGAACCTATTAAAACATTAGATACCGACAATAACTGAAAAATCCATCGCAGCAAAAAGAATTAGGTATACGGCAGCACTAAGATAGCAGATGACCGTAGAACTGAAAGAATTATAAAACCAAGGCATAATTGAGCCATCTTTGTCACCATACAACTCCAACACATGGATAGTCCCAAAACACATGGGACCGAATAAAGAAAAACGTTGGAGAGTTGTGACGGATTTTAGACTGCTCAACGAAGCAACAGCTGGTTTGTGCCATCTACTACCATTTTAGAATGATATTTTAAATCATCTCCCATCCACCCGCTATATCACCGTCGTAGATATAAAAATGGGATTTTTTCAAGTCGAAATAGACGAGAAAGACGCTCATAAAACAGCCTTCTCAGGTCCAGACAAGCACTAGCAATATAAGCACATGCCAATGGGATGTACAGATTCACCAAACACATTCGGGCGTGCAATAACATTAGCACTAGCGGGTCTTCAAGGATATGAAATAGAGGTCTACATGGATGACATAATGGTGCTCGCAGAGACAATAGAAGAACATGGAAAAAGGTTTAAGAGGATACTAAAACGGTTAGCAGAAAACAATTTAACAATCGAACCAAAAAAGTGGAAATTTTTGAAGCATGAGGCGAAATTACTAGGTCACATAGTCGGAAACGGACAAATAAAAACAAATCCCGAAAAAATCAGGTCCATAAGAGACTATCCAAGACCTACAAACGCAAAGAAAATAAAACAATTTTTGGGTCTCACGGAATATTTCCGTCGTTTTGTTAAAAATTACGCAATAATAGCACAACCGATGGCGAAACTTTTACGAAATGGCACGGAATTTAAGTGGCAAGAACCTCAACAAAAGGCATTTGACACTCTCGTTAACGCTCTGTGCAGCGAGCCCGTACTCTTAGCACCAAACATAAATGACCCATTTATAGTTATAACGGATGCATCAGACTACGTGATAGGCGCAATATTAAGTCAAGAGAAAATAGGCGAGGACCACCCTTGCGAATACGCATCACGCTGTCTAAAAGGTAGCGAACTTCGCTACCCAACGTAAAGGATCAATTCAGACCATACCTGTACGGACGAAAATTTACAGTGGTTACCGACCACGAGCCTCTGAAACATGTCCATTCATCGAAAAAACCGGAACTGCTATTCACAAGACTAAAGTCGGAATTACGTGGATAAACATTCGACGTTGTCTATAGGCCCGGGATAATGAATAAAGCACCTGATGCATTGTCGCGCAACCCGACCCTAAAAGAAGGAGAGAAAAACCCTGAATCACCGCGCAGGAAGTTATACGAACTCGCAGAGGAACAGGAAAAAGAGGGATTTGGTGACACAAACGCTCCACCGGCGAGGATATACAAGATTCGCACAAGACGGGAGAAAAATGTAATAAGAAAATACAGGAAAAAGCAAATAGAAATTTTCGATTCAGACAAGTCGGACGACAAGGTAAAGAAAAAGAAACGCCAGAGAAATAGCAAGTCAAGCAAATATACGCCAAGCAACGATAGTGACGTGGACTCGGAGTCGGAATGGCCGGAGACAGAATCACAAAGAAATAAAACACTAAAAGTAGGCAAAGCAACAAAAAAAAGGGATGGGCCACTTAAACTCCCAGCACAAACTGCAAATAAAAAGGATAAGGGGGGAATACAGCCAACTGCAGCAAGCGACAGTGGCGAAGAAATTCTATCGCAAGGGCCAATTAATGAAAAACTTGCATACGTACGGAAAGATAAAATATGCAAAAATAAGGAAAGCTCACAAGTACGCCTTTCGTCAAAAGGGACGAAGCACAAAACTTACAACGTAAGACTCTTAAACGCCAGCTAGATACACTACATAGAAAACCCGCAGAATTCTCCAATACAATCGAACCGGAAGATAAGTCGAAAGAAATAATAATAGCACACTGCGATACACCTTCGGCCGCGAAGGACGAGGCGGAAAGAGTAAGGGAGAGACATAAACATTGGGGCTGGCAATTGGCACAAGCAAGCCTAATAGCAAAAGCAGCTGAGAAAGAAAGAGAGCAGAGAGCCAGGGTTCCGTAGAATGTACGATGACAACCGCAGGAGGGATAAAGAAAGTTAGTAAGGAAAAGAAAAACAGAGAGAGTAACTGAGAAATGCCCGAGCAAAATAAAATGCAGGTTGGCGAGCATCACCGGCCAGCTATTTTAGGTAGTGAAACGGATGGCAGGAAAATAAACAACGGCGAGCAGATTAATGACTCGCCATAGGTAGAAGAGCAACCAGGAAAAAGCAGGCTAAACAGAAAAATCGAGGCGATACTTGACGATTCGATAGACAACTTTCAAGCGAAAGTTACTGTGGATGTCAAGTGCCAAGATTTTAATGGAAAACCAGGGGTCAGAATCTATGCATGGGAATCCGACGCTACCACGGTTCGACAAAAAGAAGAGGACGCAAGAGCTCGAAGAAGCGGGTCAGGTTGTGCGGAGTCGCATAAACGACTCGAGATAGTTGATGTACCCCGCAATAAAAGCTGTTTTTTTCATGCTCTCATACTCCTATATGGACAAAAAATATCAATGGACGGACTCAGAAAGGCCCTACTAAAATCGAAATAGTTACAGAAATGTAAAGACCCAAAAGGCACAAAAATAATCCTTAACGACAGGGATAAGTTTGGCGATTGGGAATGCGCTTTCATATTTTCCCAAGAATACGAGGAAAACTTGAGCACTACTTGAGAAAAACATAAATGAAATCTCACCACCAATCAACGAGTCGAGCGATGATGAAAATCAGCATGATCACGGAAAGGAGGATGATACGCATGGTAGCAGCAGTCCCGAATACAATGCAGATAATAACAACTAATCGAACAGTGAAATCAACAAGAATTCAGAGGGAAAAATTGGAGACCATAGAGGAATAGAAAGGGATACGGACGACGCAGAGGAGATGGCAGCAAAAGTACAGGAAAAGCGATCGCTCCCCCCACCAAAACCTCCACCACCGCCGGACCATAAAGGGGCGTCTGACCCTTCGCTATCAGAAAACGATGGGGAGAAAACACATGAGGAACGCAGGTCACCTGCACCAGAACCGCCACCGCCACGAGAGCCGCTATCATCACACAACTCACAAAGCTCGTCCGATTAATCGCCAGAGAGCGACAGAGAACGAGGCAATGACCTAAATAAGGCCCTCGTAGAATCGGACAGCGGAGAAGAGCACCATAGTAGTAAGGAAATTATAAATGCAAGTGCTCTGGCAAAATACAGAGTATGCAGAACGAGGCTGCCTCAAGAACTACCACCATGGAGGCCGACGAAAAATGAGGACCCATCCCCACTCCAAAAAGTAAAAAAAGTTGAGGACCATCCATTCAGATATTTGGATAATTTATGTTTTTGCACAGTAACGGATAGCGTCCCCGACACCGAGACCATTATGTACTTTATAAACGCGGCTATATAGACCCGATAGCATCAAACAACGAAACGAAAGCGGTCGGAAACGTAATGCTATCGAAGGTCAGGAAGGTACACGTAATACGTATGTACGTGAAAAGACACTTTGACGACACCGCACTGAAATCCGATATTAAAAAATGATTGGTGGCTCTGAGAGCGCTAATTGTGGTAAATAAAATTAAAATCATAGGGATGGTAAGAGACCTAGCGATTTTAAACATATGTCAGTGGCAATACTTGGTGGAGCAAATGGAAGAAATTTTTAAAGACTTCAGAGTAGCAGCCACACTATACACAAATACACGCATAGTACCGCCGGCTGACCAACGATATAAAGTCATAAAAGAATACCACAAGTCTGCAGTCGGTGGACACAGAGGGATGAACAAGGCTTACAATAGGATCGCACTAGATTTCTCTTATAGACGACCGGATGTAAGGCAATTCGTGCTTGGCTGTAAATCTTGTCAAACCAAGAAACTCGTTCGGGTAAAAACGAGACAGGCCATGCTAATCACGGACACTCCGAGTAGGCCCTTTGAAAAAATATCTATCGATTTCTACGGACCTGTAAATATACTCTCGGACCACGGAAACACCCATGTACTGACTATTTAAGATTGGCTAACAGAATATATCGTCCTCGCACCTGTACAGAGAGCAACGGCCAGAGAAACAATTAGAGCGCTCACGAACAAATTTATATCATACTTTGGCGCACCAGAGAAGCTATTATCGGACAGAGGAACACACTTCATGAATAATTTGATGAAAGAATTCGCTAGACTGTTTAAGATCGACCAAATGGGAACCACATCATTTCATCCGCAAAGTAACGGCGCTATCGATAGGATGCACCACGTACTCTGTGAGTATCTAAAAGCGTATATCGACAAAAATGACAAATGGGATGACCTTTTACCCCTATGTGCCTTTGCATATAATACGTCAGAGCATAAGAGTACGGGATACACGCCCTACGAACTACTTTTTGGATAGAGAGCCCGCATACCATCGAGCTTTGAACGTCAACGAGAGAACTCAACGTATGACAAATATGTCGAACAAATCGCCGAGTCCCTAACGGAAATGCGTACCATGGCAGCCATAAAACAAGTGCAAGCTAAATTCCGTTCCAAATA
>JAPYYV010027357.1:0-12532 GCA_030522625.1 Copidosoma aretas
GTTAGTGTAATTGTGTGGTGATTGCGGTCAGCAGCAGTGCCGGTAGGATCCACCCCTCCGAATCGCCAGTACCGAGCCACTATATTGCAATCCCAGAGCCCGGTACCAGCGGGATCCTGCAATGCTTTATGGAAAAAACCACCATATGGTCTCTGAAGCGGTGGTAAGCCAGTATAGTCTAGCCCACCGCGTCTTTTTTATTTTGAGACGTACAGCCTTTTAAGCGGTAGTAGCCCGGCATTATTCAGGTCACTTATTGGCCTCACCTCCCGGAGCTCCCATATCACACACAAGTAGCAAGGCCCCGACAACTCAGACGTGAGAATCCCAATAAGTCCCGCCGCTTCTGTGTCAGTGTAGTGTGTTTATGTGAGAGGAATGTATTCACCGCCACTTACCTTCGTACATGGCTAGTTGGTATGCCGTTAGTGTTGAAGCCCTCTCACCCGACCTACACTGCAAGCAGAACGGTCTACGACAAGGTGACACATACCGTGGAGGGGGAGTAGTACTAGTACAAGAAATAGTTCTATTAGTTGTAGTAGTCATCGTGATGGTAATAGTAATAGTACTATGTGTGGTAATGCAGTAGAAGTGGTAGTGGTAGCAGTAGTAGTAGTCGTAGTAGTAGTAGTAGTAGTAGTAGTAGTAGTAGTAGTAGTAGTGGTAGCAGTAGATGTAGTAGTATCAGTTGTAGTGGTAGCAGTAGTAGTATTAGTTGTGGTACTAGTAGTAGTATTGGTAGTAGTTGTAGAAGTAGTAGCAGTAGCAGTAGTAGTAGCAGTAGAAGTAGTGGTATCAGTAGTCGTAGCAGTAGCAGTAGCTGTAGTAGTAGCAGCAGTATTAATAGCAGTAGCTGTAGTAGTAGTAGTAGTAGTAGTAGTAGTAGTAGTAGTAGTAGTAGGTTTGCCATTTCGGATCGGCTATCATAAAAGATAGAAAAAATATTGTACAACTTTTCGTTCCTATGATAGAAAGCATCACGACTAATATTTTAGTATATATATAACTTTATCAATATAAAGTTTATTGAAATTTATTGTTGATAACTATTTTAGGGTTATTTTCAAATAAGCACAAATTCAAAAACCATTTTGTTCTATTTTTTTATTTTTCTTAATTACCTATACAACTTATTGCAGCATCTCTGGACAGGAATAAAAATCTTCGCAAGACCAAATATACTTATATTACTATCAATTGTGAAATATTTAAATTTTGAGGTTAGGTTATAGTTTATAAAACCGGCTATAGTTTTCTTACACTTGCTGTTTTAATTATATAAAAATAAAAAGATAAAGATCATGGGGCAAACATTTTTCTATTTTGTACATTTGATTTATGACAAAGTTATCTTCGTTTCTAGCGTTCCTTTACGCGATGTCGGCTAGGAGCAAGAAAATAGAAGCTACCGATATTTTATTGGTTAATTCGTCATTGCTTTTGATTGACCCAGCTTTTATTGTTTTGTTCACCTTTTCAATCTTGCTAAGCAAGAAATCTACGAATTTACCAGCCGTTTTGTTCTTTTTGAATACATTGTTTTAAAAGCAAGATATTTTTATTTTATCATATCACATATGTGTAGAGTGCTTCTTAGTATATTTTAAAACCTACTAAAATATTAGCCCTTCCTGATCAATAGATTGGCTGAGATTTCATGAATTAAAATTTTAGTGTTATTGTAATTCATAATTCCCAATTTCTAATTTGAGACATTTTGGCCGACTTATCGATCAAGAAGGGCCATTGAGATGGAGCAAAAATGTGTTTGCAGGTGTAGAATCGTAATAAAAAAAAAAAGGTGAATACTTACTTAAAATTACTAAACGAATAGGTTTTTAGCAATTTGCAAGATAACCGATGAACTTTCTGAGTTCGAGTAAGGAGCACATTATTTATATATTACTTCTGGAATTACACATTTCTTGATTCTTGACCTTATTATTGTTTTTTTTTGTCGGAAAACAACACTTATTTACTGTGAACCGATTTATGAAGCTATTTTATAACCGTTCTTCACAGCGCATATACCATAGGAATATAAGAACAGATAGCGCGACGAAGCCAGCGAGAGGTGCGAGAGAGAACGTGTTCTGTGCCACCATACACATTACACTCATAGAGTTGCGGGTCGGGAAGCGTAATAGCCAATCACGAATTGTAGTATATGATGCGTTCTCTCTCGCACCTTTTTACGCTGTTACTAGCAGGCCAGTATAGAAGCCAAGCACTTTATTCTTATATCTCTATTGGATAAACTTTGAATCTTAACAGTAAAGTTTATGCTTCTATTATACAAAGAATAACGACTTTTGATCGGCAATAGATAATCTGTAGATAAAGAGCTGGTTAAATTCAACTTAAAGATATTTTTTTTAAATACAAGGACTCATTTTGCTTGCAAAATCGTTTTATCACGCCACTTTTCGCTCTTAGACAGTAAACTTTTTTTTATGCTGGTGCCAAAAGTTATTTACTTAATTAAACGAAGTCTTTCGCCAAACGAAGTCAGCAAGATAACAAAGGATCGTTCCTTAACAAAATATCGTATTGTGTGAAAGCTAAGGTTATATATTATTTGTTTTACTACATCAATACAAGAGGAAGTGATAACTTTGTGCTTTCTTTCGCGCTTTAAGTAGCACGATGAGCACGGTGCGTTATTATATGATGATAGATTACTCGATACTCATCTATCAGTTGTAAACATACCAGTATGATATGAAAAAAAAAAAAATTATATGACAATAAATAAGATAAACAATAATTCAACTAGTAACAAGAAATGTTTCGGACATTTTAAGTGAGTTTTCAGGTTGTGCAAGCACTAGACTCTTTACGCTTGGAAACAAACAAATATGTCCCGCTCTGCTCGTGGATGTCTCAAAACAAATACATTTGCCCCTACATCTTTTACTGGCAAAGCTTAAAACTAATCCTAAGATTTTTTTATTTAAAACTGTATTCACTGACAGCTGTCGAAGAATTCATTTTTTTTTTATGCATTGTAGAAAATAGTACAGAAGCATAACTATTAGGTTCCTGAGACCCCATATTTCTTCTTTAAAATCGTTTTTGAACCAAGCAGACAGGTACGTATACGTAGAGAACTCTCATACAACGGTCGTATAGGTCTCCACGTACTGCGTTAGAATATAGTATGGTATACTGCGTTTGCTAGAATGTCATACCAAATCAGCATGACACTCGAGAAACTTATCACGGCATGACGTACAGTACGAGCCCACTGCTGCATGCACTACTGTATACTAACGCAGTACGCAGGGTACTTATACAGCCGTTGTATGAGAGTTCTCTTTGTGTACTTGACTATATACTGTAAACAAATTATATAAACTAATTTTGTGCTCTAAATTATATTTTTTATGAGAAAATTTAAATAGCTTAAGAGTAACAAGAACATAAATTTATCTTTTTGCAAGAGTAAAATAAACTTATTTTTAAATACTCAGGAAGAAGTTATAATGAAGTAGTGGATGAGAATAAACATAATCTAAAGAAAATAAATATAAATTTATTGTGCAGCACAGTATATGAGGCACATTTACAGAGACAAAAAACTAACTATTACAGCTTAGAACCCTCATTACTTTAACACTGTAAAGAGTAGATCGGTCAGGGTCAAAATACCTTGTTTATCCAAGTCGAAGTCTTTACAAAGCTACCAGAAATGACTTTAAAATAGAGCTTCCCACGGATGTTGCATTGAAAATCACATATGCTATACGCGCGAGAAATAACGTATCTCGCTTAAACATGATGACCCTTGAAATATAATCCATAACAACATGACTAGGAAATCATAAAAAATTCACACCATAAATTACATAATAATCGATTTTATTGACAATTATTTTATTGCAATTGCAAAATTATAAATTTAACATGTGCAATTATAAGAACTACATAGGTAAAAATCGCATTACAAATTTGTCTACATAAATAAACTAGTGAATTACAAATTAGAACTTATGCATTACAAGTACCTTACAAATACATATCACTGCTTCAAACAATATCCATATCGGTCGTTTGCATTCATATAAATTATTTACAAGACCATTCATAACACATAGTTAAATAGTAATGAGTTTGTAGTAAGTCCGAAAAAAATACATGCTTCTTTTTATACTTGGTCTGCTTTTAACGCTTTTTTTATGATTTTTACCATATTTATAATTTCATCATAATTTCTTCAATTTCTACAATTTCTATAATTTTTCATATAAATGCCACTCAATCTTGTGACCAATTTCAATTAACCTTTAATCACACTAATACATACATTATAATACTAGTTCATGTACATAAGCATATTTGTTTTCATTTCGATGGTTCATAATTAGTTTTTTAACAAAAATTATTAGATGAAACATTACTTTTCGAGATCATATTTTAATGCAGACTAGCGTATTATAAATATTTTATAGCCATCTGCATAATTGTGCGAGACTTCCTAAAAAGAATTAATTTATAGGTCTGTGTTATGAAATATAAAAAAAAAACATTTTTTATGTGATATTTTTTAGCCAAAATAAATAAACGCATATTTTTTTAAAGAAAGATCCGTGGAAGAAATTACAGGCAGTCTTGATTCATATAATTTAAATATCCGTAAGATCAAACACTAGATTATAAAATTAAAAATTTTATTCATGCAGATTTTTGCGGCAAAAATGGAAGTTAACGCTCATTTGATAGTGTCAGGTATCTGTTAAATCCTTGTTTTGCCGAACATCCTACTTGAGATAGTTGAGACTCAATGATTGTGATATTTTATTTACTTCATTCAATTCATACATTTTATTTTATGTACAGATTTTACACAAAACTTAAGTTTTTTTTTTTGTAAAAACCATGAAAAAACTGAGCTTTCTGAGAAAATAAATATTCACATCGTTTTTCAAATTTTCACGTTATTAATGTTAAAAACGACAGAATTTTTTAAGAACAATTTTAAATTGTTTTTTTTCTAGACATTACTAACAACAAAAGTAGAGTTTAATGAGTCCAATGAAAAATCAAGCAAAAAATATTTAATCAGATCCAGCTTCATTTCCTATATCTGGACATCTGATTTTTTTTACTTTTCTAGTATAACCATAAATTTATTTTCATAACTGTATCCTCAAAATTCTTCTCAAATGTAAATTATGTTCGTTAACTTTTTATTCCATGAAATAATTACTAGAACTTATTACTACATATATATTATTATATAGCTGCACATAAGTAGATAAATAGGATGAATGCCTCTTATAATAGCTAAACTACTCTCTATGGCAGTTTCGAGAAATAAGATTATGACTTACTTAGAGCAACAAATTTTTTTTCTACCATAAGTTAATATGCTGGTTTCGACTTATTATATTTTAGAGCAATTGCTATATAAAATAATAAACAACTGATTGATAATAAAATTATAATACTTGAATTATAAAAAGAAGTTTCAAATTACCAACTTTTGTATCAAAGCTGTCTAATATACTTATCAGTAGGATATGTAAGAAACTAATTTATAATAAAGAACAGAGAGAGAAGGGGGGGGGGGAGTCTATATGGTCGTGAAGATATAAATGGTTTGAGTGAAAAAATTCGCAAATAATTACTGTAGTGTCTATTAAAAAATTTAGTCAATTCAAACCTATACAGACCCCTTCTCCCCCCCAACTCCTGGTTTTTCTGAACTACCCCTTAAACACTGAAAATACTATAACTTGATTACAGCATTTTAGAAAAGGTTCGTCACTGGCAAACTATTATTTGCCAAAAACATGTACTACGTCCTCTCTTAATTGCATTTACTCTTATTCATTATTTTTTGCCTTCCCCAACCCTTCCGAAATAAGAGAGAGAGATAGGTTTACTATTCATTCGATAAGTTCGATTGGCAGCCAAAAAAAGTTTCAGTGAATAAATTGTGAAAAAATCTTATATTATCGACTAAAAAACTACGTCCCTTGGGCTTTTGGTCGGTCATCAAACTTTGCTGTTAATTTCTCATCTTTTCACTATTTCTCTGCTTCTGTCTCTTCTTTCCTGTTTTAACACTTTGTCAGAGTAATAGCCCAACGGCTGGCTCTCTCTCGGGAAGGATGGTTTTAGTCGGTAGGCACCCAATAGCCTTCAATTACCGTGATGTTATTGCATTATACATCATGGCGAGTTCGACACTACATCCTGCAGTAGCATCGTCTACGCAGAGGCGTCTTAAGAAGACCTCCTTCTTCCCGCCAACAAAAAAAAAAGGACCGAAAATCGGCCCTATCAAATAAGAAGTAAGACCACGCGCTCCATCCACTATAAAAGGGGAGGGGGGGAAGCCGTGTATTGCACGTTATCAAGCGAATATTAGTTTTCTAGTGACGAATCTTTCACAAATGCTGTTACCAAGAAAAAGTACTTTCAGTTTAAAAGGGATGGGTGGCGAAAAGTAAGGGAGGTGGGGTGATCCGTAGGGTGAAGTCGACTAAGATTTCAGTAGATGCTGTGGAAATTTTGATGAAATAATTTCACCTCAACTATTTTTCGGCCGAAAACCGGTCTTATTGAATAAATAGGAAAGCCACAGCCTCTACGCACCCTGGAAGGGGGGGGGGGGGGGTTAAAAGGGGAAAGTTGAATAATGGGAGGAAACAGTAAACAAAATTGATAGAGTTCGTGGTACATGTTTTCCAGTAAGTAATCTTTCCAAAATTACTGTTTCTACGTAATTGCATTTTCAGTATTTCGAAGGATGTTTGGGGAAGAATAGGAAAGGTGGGGGTGGTCAGTTTGAGGTAAAATCGACAGAAGTTTTTAGTAGATACTTTAGAAATTTTTTTTCGAATTTTGTACCTAAACCATTTTTGAGCTGGAAACCAGCCTGATCGAATACATAGTAAAACTACCTACTCCACTACCCTGAAATGGTGGGGGGATTTAAGAGCTAAAAATTATAAATAATAATAAAAATAGTTATTAAAGCTCGTGGTACATGTTATTATCAAATATTAGTTTGCCAGTGACGAATCTTTCCAAAAATGCTGTTATTAAGTGGTAGTATTTTAAGTATTGTAAGGGTTGGTTGGGGAAAAATGAAGGAGGTGGGGGTGGTTTGTTTAGGGTGGAGTCTACTTAGTTTTTTCGTAAATACTGTAGGAATTTTCTCACCCAAACTATTGTTAGGACGAAAATTGTCCGTATCGCCCCTACCCACACACACCTTCTTGCCTTATTTGGAATTTTATAATCAATATACATATTTATGTCCACAAATAACAGTTCTTATTCAATAATTTAGTCAAATAGAATAAAATAAACCGTAACGCCCGAAAACATGACAGCAAAAATTGCAATTCCCGAAAATAAATTTCCCTTCAAATCTAGAAAATAAAACTGTGATCAACCGAAATCTGCAAAGTACTTTTGTCATACAACGAAAATTTTAATAAAAGTTTTCACATTCATTGCTAGATATAGTTAAAATAAATAAAAAAAAATTTCAAGTACACTTATAAGGTTTAAAATAAATTAGTTGTGTCAAGGAGTTTCCAGGACCGCACTATACTTATTAACAAATCTTTGGGTTTTTATCAAGCAGTTTCGTCAAAATCGCCAGTACTTGAAGAATACTCAATAAATTATGCCTAAAAAATTCATAGATATTCTTTAGACTGTCTAGTTTCCTACAGATTGTTTTAAAAATGTATTTGTTGATGGATGTTCAGAAAAAAAATTCTAACCTAAAAATTAAAACGAAAGTGTGTTACAAATATTCAACATTCCGAGATTATCTATTGTAAATATTAATATATTTACCTTTCAAGAAAGTATGTACAAAATTTCAGATTATTATATTAAAAAGAAATAAATTCAGAAGTCATTTAGTGAAAAAGATGGTGCTGCAGCACGCGTTTTGGTTTTTTTTGCATAAATGTTTATATTTTTAAAAAAAGCCGGTTCCTTAGGGGCCCAAAATGCTAATTTTCTACAAGCAGTAATTTTTTTCACATTTTTTATCAAAATTAATCAGTTTGACGGACTGTTGCGTAATAAGCAACACAGAGCAATTCAGCTTGTTTGGATCTAAATAGATTGACACTTTGTGGTCCCAAGGTAACCGGTTTTTCATCTGAGTTATAAACGATCATGTAAAAAAAATCAGCCTAAAACACGTACTGCAGAATAGCGCAGCGCAATGCTTTTTCACTAAATTTAATTTTTTATTTTTGAAGCTATGCTTCTTACTCTGGGCCTGGGCGGGTTGACCTAGCAAGGAAGTTACGAAAAACCGTAAGATCCTCCACTCCATACGTTTCTAAAGCACTGCTGGGGAAGGGTGAGAGAGGGCCGAGGGGGACCCGGCGAGACGAGGCTATGCAAGGCGAGCGAGAAAGACAGACAGAGAGAGAGCTGTCTACTATGCCAAGTGTCGAGTGGGCGCGAGTGTCCATATACATTCCTATATTATATAATGATTTTGGTGGGGCTGGCAACACCCCCCTACACCCCCTCCCCACAACCCCTCCACAGCCCCTCTACAAAATAAGGGAAAATTCTATATATTTTTCTGTTCTTTTTGATTGATCGGAAATTTCTAATCCCCCCACTACCCCCCCCCCCACAGTCCCCTCACGTTATTTTAAATGTTCCCATCATCCTCCCTCCCCTCACAAAATGAGGTAAATTTTGCTCTATTTCTCCTGTATTTTTTATTAACTAAATTTCTTATCCCCCCCCCCCACAGCCCCCCATCTCCCTACAGCCCCCTCTTACTGATTAATCTAGATTATATAGTTATTTTGGTGTAGATGGCAATAACCCATTCATAAATTACATAGCTCCAACCACAGCCCCCCCACTTAATAAATTTGTCAAAATCTTATAGATATAGATAGTAAGTTTCCACACCATCTTTGAGGTATTACTGCGGTGCGTTGGATTTTTTTTTTTAATTTTCAATAAATGTATACACAGTAGAAATGTACGCAGTTTAAATTTTATATATATATTCGCATGTATGTGAAATATCGCACGATTAACCAATCAGTCAAAAACTTTTTTCAAAACTGTACTCTACAGTATATCTTGACTATTATTATTTATTCAGAGTTTTTTGTATATACTATGTGTATGTATGTACGTATGTATATTTATACATATAAAATGTGTGTATATATGAATATATATATGTATACAAATGCATAAAGTAATTTTTGTTAGGCCAACTACTCAATAACTTTATAAATAAATCTTGTTCTACATTATTATTTTAATTCTAAAAATAATTCGGTGACATACTATACTTTAAATATATATGTATATCTGATCGTCACTAACTGCCACAATGTAGGTAAAAAATTCTGAAACAATCATAGCAATGTTCGCTAACGTCGGGATATTTATGGCCAAAGTATGGAAATAAAGAATTTTTTTTAAATAAAATTTCTTATTAACATAAGAACTGCTCTAATTTAAAAATTAGTTCATAAGGTAATAAACTTTTATAAATAGTATTAAGAACTTTAATTAGAAAATTATTATGAATATTAGTATCAGATTTGTCTAGAACAATATTTGAGAATGTTGGAGTCGACTCACAGGTATTATGTGTAAACAAAATTTTAATAATATAAAATAAACATATATAGTTATAGACATTGTTAATATCTTGTATATAATCACATACTTATATAACTTAGACTATAATTTGTCAATATAAAAATAGTTATAGAAAAAAAAGTAGAAGAATGTAAAAAATTACTGTTTATAAATAGTGAAAATAGAGAAATATTTCAAAAGAAAATTTTTTTTTTGTAATTATTTTGTATAAAATATTTGAACCATCCGAGAAAGATATATTTATAGTAGTTTATTTAAATCTGTTGATGTATTAAACTTTTGCATTAAGTAAAAAATTACGAAAAAGAAGATAAGAAATAAAATTAATGACTTGTACCTAGACAGGGGGGTTGGCGCGCGGAGCGTGCAGGGGGTCGAAGCCCCACTAATATATGCATCTATTCATATACATATATATACACACATGTATATATACTAGTAGGGCTCTGCCCCCTGCACGCTACGCGGACCAACCCCCCACTTTTGATATGTATAATGGATTAGATGAAGGAAAAAGTTTCCCATTTTATTAAATAAAAACAATGAAAGAATAATAAAAACTACTTAAGATGATTTTCTCATAAAACCTATTCATTATGGTAAAATGAAGTATAAATGTCAATATTGTTCAGCTATGTTTTGGCAAAACGAAAGAAAGAAATCCAACTGTTGCAACAAATGAAAAATTTCTTGTAGTTCTTTGAGTAGACAATAAAAAATTTTATTATCTGATAATAGTTTTAGAATACTTATTAGGTATTATAATAATATCTTTAGTTTTGCATCTTTTATGAGTAACGAAATATAACAAAAAGGTAAATCCATTTACAACATTAAAATTCTAGGACAAATTTTTCATGTAACTTCATGTACTTTGAAATCAGATGAGAGTAAAGTACTGAAAGATGGTCAATTATACATACATGATGATTAAGAAGCAATTTAACAGATATTAAATTCAAGTAAAAAAAAAAATTTAATTGAAAAATGTAAACACTTTGACAGAAATCATGAACGCACAGTCCTATTGCTAGAAATTATAAACATTTGCATGAAATTGCAAATGTGGAAAAACTTCCTAATTACAAAATGATTTTTTCGAGAAAAAGTAGTAATGAAAAGCATACATACAATAAACCTTTGACAGCAGAATGTGTTATCCTGTTGTAAAAAATAGTAATAAAATCATTATAATCAGAGAAACAATTAAATGTTCATTTCTTTGGGATTTTTTAAAAATAATAAAATTAAAAAAAAAAAATACGTTCTATCGAAGATAACTTTTCAAAATTATTACTTGATATTGGTGAAGGAAAGATTGAAACATTTGAAATCCCTAAAATTTGGAAAACAAAAGTTGTATGTTTAAAAATATGCAAGTCGGTAGACAATATTTCAATAAAAAGTGTTATACTTACTTCTCACAATAAATACACATACTGCCTAAATAATAAAATTTTGAATCAAATCGAAGTAAATGTGAAGACATACTATAGTATTGATTATGCAACTTATAGAGGTGTGGACATACCCGACGATAATATGTATATTAATTTTCCGGTGGATTTCTAAATAGTATTCGTGAGGGTCTACCACCTCATGAACTCATTTTGAAAATTGGAGCAATTTTTATGTTAATAAGGAATCTGTGTATATCTGATGGTTTATGTAATGGTACAAGATTAAAAATAACAATATTATTAGAATATAATATTAAAGCAGACATAATAACTGGTTAAAAAATTGGTCAAAGAATTTTCATATCAAAAGTTTTATTAAATACTGTAAACACACCTTCGTTACTAATCATTTTATAAAAAAAATCATTATCCTCGCATGGACAATTATATGTTGCGTTATCTAGATGCAAAACTAAAGATGATATTTTTATACAAAATTAAAATCAAAATAATAATGAAGTCAAAAATATTATTTGGAAAGAAATTCTTGAATAATTGATGTACATTAATTTTATTATTAAGTATACTGAAATAATTTATGACAATGATTAACAAATCTTATAGTTTAATATTAATATTTTTCAGATATTGTGATGCTAATTGAAGAAATAAAGTTCTTATATCAATAATTTTTCTTTATTTAATATTATTTCAAGACATGATGAAATAATATTTCATAAAGTGCAGTTATGTTAAAAAAATCATACATTTTTAACTTACATATATTTATTTACGAAAAAAATTGATTTTAAACGTAAATGGTTTTAAATAATTCGATTTTTTAAAATTTCTTAACAAAACTCATTTTTATATGATTGCTTTTACACGTATTAAAAGAATTCCAAAGATTTATTTTTATAGATTTTTTAAAACCATGAAATTATATTAATATGAATGCTTTATTTAAATAATTTATACTTTGAAAATTTCTGTATAATTTTTTTTTAGTATGTATCAGGGTTCTAGATGGGAGTCAGGCGGGTTCTTTGAGAAAAATAGTAAATTTATGTTATGTTGAATGGTTATTATTTTAAAGTAATAATAGCTATTCAAATGATACATAATTATTATCTTTTTCATGTTGGGTATAAGTGATGTCTGTCTCTCCGTGGTTTAATACGGCTGATTAACCTCGTGCCTAACTCCTGAATGGCGTCTCACAAAAAAGCATTGTTTAAGATTTGAGCACACGACTGACTGGCGATTAGTTCCACGGTTGTTATTACTACACTATTATCTAAATTTTAGTATTTATATGTATTAATTCAAAAGAATTTAAATACTGATGAAAATAATAACAATAATAAAAAGGCGACGCGCCTGTCTATTTGCCTCTTGGGCGGTGTGGAAAAAATAGATAACACACCAAAACAAGTATATATCATTTGCAAATTTTTAAAAGTGTAGGGGGTGTGGGGGGGCATCGGGAGTTGTACACATTTCTT
>JAPYYV010027366.1:0-11020 GCA_030522625.1 Copidosoma aretas
CCATTTTCTGAAAATTCGAGGACACGACCGCTTCAACACGTGGTTAAAAAAAAACTGAGCGTCCGATTAGGCTGAAATTTTGACAGTAGCCGTCTGCTAAAATGAACTATACGATAGTATAGTTCTCTAGCCATAGCAGTGCCATCGGGCGGTGAGGCTAAGTACTTATCGGACCACCCTCGTAAATGTATTTGTTATCTACTTCTTAGATTCTTTGATAGTGACGTTAAAAACGCTTGCATTAAACGAAATTTTTAAATTTCTCTTTTTATTTGTAGAAGGATCGGTAAAATCATGCAATCTATTCTAACCTACACCCGGCATTGACTAATATCTTTGTTTTACTTTTTCTTTGCAGAGAAGCTAATTATGGATGCAAATGCAATGCAGTGTGGATGCATTGCATCATATTTTTTTATAAAGTACTTATTGGAAAAACCATATAAATTACAAAAAAAAGGAAGTTATATCACTTTAATGTAGCCGATTCGTACAAACTTGATCTCAATCGATACGTAGTAGCTTGTCTATTTGCATTTTAATTCTCTTCCATTGTACGCCGATAAAAAAAATACTTTCCATTGAAAATTTGAAAAAGAAAATCATCGAGAGTTAGCAAGCGTACGATTTTAGAAATGATTTGTAAAGAGTTCGCTTATCATAATAATATCAATACTGATAATTATATTAATTACTAGATAATGATGTAGAAGGTGATTATAAAGATAATGATGACGACATGACAAAATGGATACTAACGATAATGATGATATTAATTATGATGCTTTGGACGATATTAATAATTATAGTATTGGCAGTAATTATGAAGATAATAATATTAATAATAATAATTAATATAAGTAAAGCCCTGTTGTCGATGTTTATGCCGGTAAAAGTTTAAATGGTGGTGTTTGATCATAAATGACTTATCGATGGTAGTGATAGAGGATTAGAATACTTAAAGTTAGGATAATGATAAAAAAAAAGTAATTAAAGGGTGATGTTAAAAATAATTGACGATAACGACCGTAATGATAATGATCACAATATTAGTAATAATTACAACAATGGAAGAGATTAAGGTAATTTCACGATAAAAGACCGTTCAAAAAGTCTTACAAATGTAATGCACGATTGAAATCACCCAATTTTTTTCAAAATCCTCTTCTAAAAAAACTAGCAAGATACACAATCAATATTCTTATAAACGTGAATATGCAAAAACTAACGTTGCAATTTAGAAACTACTCTATAGTTTGAACGTATAATTTGGCATATATAATTTAAGCATATTAAAGTTTGGCCCAATGAATATTGTAGATCTCTCTACTTCTTTAGAAGAAAATTCAAATATATTAAATTCTTTACATTTAAGCAGTCATAACACAAGTAATGACTTACTTTAAACTTCTTTCTCAAGGTTATTTTCATGAGAATGTATTCCATTCTTAAAAGCATATGTGATCGTACATCTATTCTGTTAGACATAAAGAAGCATCAGTCGTGTTAGACCGGCTTAAATATGACGTCTACTATTATTTATTTTATTTATCTGACAGAAAAGTTGCGATTAGGAGCCTCAATCACCCTTCTTTTTGACCAATTATGAATTTGTTATTTTTGTATTCATATAGCTGTATTAAGTATGAACACTAGCCTTGAATAATTCTGTTCAAAAATTTGTAAGCATAGATGAAGCATTAATATACTATAGAAAGAATAAATAATTTTTTCAGCAATAAAACTATGTCACCCACAGTATGTTGTTTAAAGACTAGGAGAAATTATGTAATCTGCAGCCGGTAAGACTTCTGTAACAGATAATAACAAAATACGGTAATTATATTGATTGTGCTTAAAATATTGATGCCTTTATGGATATTGTTACTATTTATGATGATATAATAAATGATCATAATGATAATTTTGATGATAATGATAATGTTGTTAGCAGCAATAACAATTAGATACTAGCTTTCACAGCAATAATATGGAATATAATAATTATGATAATCACATGTTGATGATAGTCACGATGTTTATTATGATAGTAATGATACTAATACTAATAATCGTCATTACGATGATAATAAGGATGATAATAATCATGATGATGATGATGATGACGATAATGATGATGATGATGATAATAATGGTAATGATGATGATGATATGATGGTGATGATAATGATGATGATAATAATAATAATGATTATTATGATGATGAACAAGATGACATTTATCATAACTGTGACACGAGAAATACGACTATACCAAACTATTTTAGAAAAATTATTATGATTTTAAATATTAAGACATTTTTTTGATAAATCATATGATGATAATTATTGTAATGATCATTATAATTTGGACGACGGTATGGATTAGGACGATAAATATAATGCTGATGATGATAAGTGATATTTTTGTGAGACGAGTAATGATAATAATGATAATGATATCGAAAATTTTCATGATTACAATGGTAATGCTGATAACAATAAGACCAGCAATGATACTAATGTAAATAATAGTTATGATTCCCGGAATAGTGACAATTATGTACTAGAGACTATAATGATTAATATGATTCTGACAATAACGATGATCATGATGGTAGGCCCGAGAAAGATGATCATTAAAATGATGATAGTGCTATAGATGATGATTATAATAGCAAGAGTCCTTGTGTCAGTCATTATTGATGATGATGATGATAATGATTGTATAAATGTTGAATAAAAAAATTAGGATGATGATGATCAAGGATTTTAAGACTATACAAATGGTATTATTCATTCTTTTAATAATAACAACGATAAATTTGATGATTAAAATAATGATTATACATTGGATAAAAATTGGGTGCGCTGCATACCTAACCTGCAGTGCGAGTACCTCACACTACATCAGAAAATTCGCTCGCCCGTTGCACCTGGCCTGCTCACCTGCGACGGGTAAGTGGGCCAGCTGCAACGGGCGAGCAGACTACCCAATGTGGTTGAAGGTACTTGCACATATACGTTTTAAATTAGTGTATTTATTATGATTATGATCGTATTGTCGATGGTCAAAATGATAATTAAACTGATAATGATTCAGATATTCAAAATAGTGTTGGTGAAACGTTGATAATAATAGTAAATATTTTTTAAAGAAAGACATAAATATAATTAAAACAATAATATATCAACAATAGTGATAATCATGGTATTAGTATTGATAAAAATGATCGTAGTAATGCTATTTATGATATAACAGTTCGTGATGATGATCATTTAAAGTGTGATGATGATATTTATTTTCGTAATTCGCATGATAAATATAATTATACTTACAATAAAAATGATTGTAAAAATTAGGTTATAAACATAAAAACAAACTGATGACAATCATGATTATGTTCATTATGATAAAAATAAAAATAACACTGTTGACAACGATAATAATTCAAATAACAGTTATGATAATAATGTGACAGTATTTGTTTTGTTGGTAAATA
This sequence comes from Copidosoma aretas, assembly GCA_030522625.1. Taxonomy (NCBI): domain Eukaryota; kingdom Metazoa; phylum Arthropoda; class Insecta; order Hymenoptera; family Encyrtidae; genus Copidosoma; species Copidosoma aretas. The sequence goes on from JAPYYV010027366.1 coordinate 3,503, forward strand.
TGTAACCAATACCAACCATAGCCTTGATCCCAACAATGCAGATAATTACGGCAATAATTATGCTTATAATTCATCTGTTACCAGATTTTTAACTATAAAAATGATGTCTTTGCCTATTTTTGTAATGACTTGCTATGACATGTTTATCATGATTATAATGATGACGATGATGTAGTTAATAATGATAATTATACTTATTATAATGGCAGTAACTATTCTAATCATAGTTATAACGTTGTAAATAATCAAAATCATGATTTTTTCGAACATGATGATTATAATAATAATAATTAATATGTTATTAGTAAATGATAAGACTAGATATACTATCAGTACCAATGGCGATGATAGTAGTACCGATGATAACAATACTACTGAAGATAATTATAATAACGATGATTAGTAAGATAATATTTGGAATTATAAGAATGATATGATAATAATGATGATAAAAGTAATAATGATCATGGTGACTATAATGGTAGTATTACTAATAATTAAACGTTATTCAGCAACATCGATATTAATTATATTTAAGTAATTAGCGATGATAATAAAAATAATAATAATAAGTACGATACACAATACGCAGATATTCTAAAAAATAATTCTTTAAGAATACGCGTATGTCCATCACAAAAGCATTCTTATAAAACTCTTATATAACCCAAAAAGAAGTGTAAAAAAATTCCTACGAGCAGTAAAAAAGTATTTTTCTAGTACTCTTTGGATAATCTTATCTAATACTACATTACAAAAATAATAGCGAGTTTCGGGGTCCGAAATTCTTATATGATACAAGAAGTGTTAAAAAAATCTTAATCGAAACGTTGAAAAGTGTCTGTCAACATCGTCGAAATAATACCAAGAAAGTCCTCAAGCTTCTTATTAAGGAACATCTCGAGGATTTTTTCCTTTTCTCTCATGAACTCCGTGAAGACTATAATTCCCTGTAAGCAACGTAGGGCATTTTAAACACAAAAATTTATCAATCAGAACCTGGAGATTCCTTTTCATGCAGACGCTACGACGCTACAACACTGAAACTATTGTAATAAACATGTATATATTTCAACTGGATAGTGAGATCCATGGTCCACGATTGACTCTAAAATGTTGAAAATATCACACTATTGAGCGTCTTAACATTTTAGCGTGAGTATAAAAACACGACCCTCAAGTCTAAGTTAATGAAATGACGAGATGTAGTCGTTAGGTCACATCAATTACTTCTATTTTCTTTAAAACACGTCAATGTACTCAAGATGTACCGTCTATTACCTCCCATAACTACAAAAATGTAGTAAAGTCGCTTTTACCCCTTAGGTATCTATCCTGCAGGATTCCCTGCAGAAAAACCTGCAGAGTCATCGGAGAAAATGGTTGGTTTAAAACTTTTTTCTTAATACCATGCAGCTTTCCTAAATTTTTTTCTTAAAATAATAAATAAGAACATCTGATAAAAATAGCAAGAAAAAAAAAGTCAACATCGGCCTCTGGTTCTGGGACTTGAACGTGGTTCAACAAGATTTAAAGTCTAGTATCTTACCCACTTTGCCAGAGCAAATAAGACACTTAAATAGGAATTTATGTCCTATAACTTTCTGCTGCCAAAAGTGCTAGACTCGAATCTTTCTTTTCAATCGAACTTAAGCAAATTAAAAAGTGTAATTTTATATTATTCAAAGTAAGTGAGTAGTTTGCGATTATTATTTTTATGATCCATTGATCAACGTTGTTTTGTGTCTGTTTGTCGAAGATATACCATACAGGCTGTCAAAAAATTACAGGTGCTGCAAAATATCTTAGAACAGAAGTCCAAGACGAGGCCCAAGATTAGAAAATGTCTTGTACAGAACTTATAGTTTGATAACCAAGGAATTCTATAGTGACTTTCTAAATGATCTTAATATACCTAATTAAGATCTTGTATACACCAAATTTCTAATATATTTTCTTAAAAAATTTTTCATGAAAATTTCTCACAGTTTGAGAGACGAAAATTAAAAGCTTAGTTCTCAGTGCTCCCTCACCCTAAAGTTGAACAAGGTGTTCGTAAACAGTGCTTAGTATCAAGTTTGCATAGTGGAAAGTTTGTTTTTAGATCAAAGTGGTCGGAGAAATCCGATCCTGATTCGAGGGTAAATAGTGATTAGTGTTATCAGTATAGTGAAGCACAAGTTTTTAGATTAAAGAGGCAGAAGAAATCCAATCCAAATAAAAAAACCTAATAAAATATTAAGTTAAACGGATTGTAGAAGTCATTTTGTAAAAAGTATGTACGTAAAAGGTACACCGGTTGTACGTACAGTAAGTGTTGTCTTCTTCTGTATCTCAGTCGGTCGGTTGGCAACGAAGGTTTTTTACAAAATGATTTTTAAAATCAGTTTTTTTCTTTACAATAAACGTTTTAAACTGTCTAATTTTTTTTTTTTTTTTTTTTTTTTTTTTTTTTTTTTTTTTTTTTTTTTTTTTTTTTTTTTTTTTTTTTTTTTTTTTTTTTTTTTTTTTTTTTTTGCTGAAGTCATATAAGTCTTGACTCGTCTAACCTCTTGTAAATGCCTGACAGAGTAAACCTCTATACTATAAAGTAGCTGAAAAAGCACAATTTTCAGACCAATATTGAGTACTACTAGCCCTCATACGCACCCAATCAATGTTTTCGAGCTGCAAGATATTTCCGAGGTTTTTAAGCTATGCTCAATCAATTTTTATTCAGAACTTGCGTGCGATTTTTATGCAATATAAATTTTAATTGATATAGGTTTTTGGTTTGTATGCATTCCAGCTCCAACAATAAGTTCAATACGATTTCATCTAATCAATCAGTTTATTTACAAGTGGATCTACAAACACAGTGGATAAATGAAGAACTAGATAAACTCGAGGCGATGTATGCGGAGTTCATACCGCCTAATCCAACCATTTCTAATACGCAACCACCACCCTCAACGACGCTAGCAGCAGCAGCAGCAGCAGCAGCAGCAGCAGCAACAGCAACACGACAATCATCATCATCATCATCATCGTTGTCGTCGTCGTCACCATCATCACCATCGTCACCGTCACTGTCACCGTCACCGTCACCGTCACCGTCACCGTTGTAACGCTCACCTTCACCAGCTACGTCATCACCAGATTTTGCATCAGTTATAGCAGCAGACGTGAGTGACATATCACTCCCATCTGCAAGCTCGATGATGCGGATGTTGATGCAACCACCACCTCCACCACCACTACCAGCGTCACTATTGTCAACATCTACACCACCCCACCACCACCACATCCACCACCACCAACACCACAGTTGCTTGAAGACAACGTGAAAAAAAAAGTAATAATAAAAGAAAGCAGTTGTCACGACAGAACGAAGAGGAAAAGGAGAAATAGAATGACGAGGAGAAGAAGGCAAGAGAAAAAAACAAGTGGCTCTGACTTTAAGTGAAGCTGAGAAAAAAGAGCTGGAAATAAGAGTTCAGCTTCTACTTCTGGTAGATGAAATAAAAATCAGAGCCAAGGAAAAAGAAAAGATGCTGAGAGAAAAAATTCTGCAGAAGAAAACGTTAGCCGCCAAAAAAGAAAAAGAGATGAAAGCTCTTGAATGAGAACAGCGAATCCAAAAGAAAAGGAATCAAAAACAATTGATAAACAAGGCCTTCACCAAGAGAAAGAAGATAATAAAACAAGCTGGAGTGTTAGAAGTAATTAACTTGTAATATGATAAATTTTTGTATGACTAAAATACTATTTCACATTAAAATGTATATACAAAAAAAACACGTAAAAAAAAAAATCTTATTCTATAAACCAAATGTATAATGAAAAACTTTTAAAATAAAAAAAGAAATAGATTTTATTTGCGATTAATCTACGCCAAATTTTTTTTTTTCCATAACTTTTCAAAAAAATGAGAAAAAAAAATTATTCCAGGCACAAAATACATGTGTTTCTTACGCAAAATTTTTTTTATATTGGAGCAGTGAAAAAATTTCTGTCAGCTCGAAGCGTATACACAACACTGAAACTCAGCTTAGTTATAAGAGATTCGATAATACCTCAAAAAAAATGTATTTGAGGTTACAGCCCGTAAGAGGCTATGATATTGTTGTGAGTTAGAACCGAAGTCTTTACCCATGCAGTTGGCACTGTTTTAGATTGCTGCACGAAGCAAATAGTCCTCATATCTGTCACCATGGATCTAAAACACCACCGAATATCCCACTAACAATCAAATATTTAGATCTTCCCCCCCCCCTCCCCCCAACTACTCATGCTACTTGTACTACCAACCAAAAACGCATAAATATCTCGAACAGACAATTTCGAGAGAACTCTATCTCCTAAGTAAGTAGCAAGCGAATCCAGCCATGACTACAGCACAGTATTTTAAAGAAGCAGCTAAGAAAATCAGACGTTTTAAACAATGTATTTGAAATGTAAAAGATAATTTTACTCTCGCGGAAATACTATTGCACATCGGGAATTCAGTTGTTCAAAAAGCTGTTACTTTAAGTCGACGTAGAGATATTACAACGTCTGATAAACAGAATTTTCAAGCCGAAGAAGTGTTGATTCAAACTTGTACGAGCCCGATCCATTATTATTTGAATGTATTTCAAAATAAAGAAAATATAATTGAAACTGTACAAGGTGCAGGAAGAGCAGCTAGAACTTTACATGACAAACAATATCTAGAAATTGAAAACAGTCAAAATTCTAATGAAAATGTACCTCTTAGTTAGAAAAATGTAAATAGTACTTTTAAAAACCGAATAAGAAAAGCATTAATTTTAAAAATCAAACCTTTAGACATTAAAAATTTTTTAGAAGATGTTGAAAAACAGTATTTGAAGCGAATCCCTGACATTCTTCAGGAACATAAAAATTTGAAAGTCGATACGGTATTGGTTGCTGAGTTTACAGTGTTAAAAAACGATGTAGAAAATACAGATGTTAAAGATTTTAACACAGATTCTCGTGATATCCATCAAACAATTGATTTGAGTAAATAGTTCATAGAAAACGTGCGACGACCAATAGATATATAAGATTTTGAAGAAAAAGAGTCAGACTGGTTTTTAGATTCCATACTTAATCTAGTTATTAACATCAATAAATTAAATCTTATAAAAGAAAGCTCTTATATACTACTTTCAGAATATGTGAAAAATAAAAATGCTTGCATAAGCATAGTGAATAATGATCAACAATGTTTCAAGTGGGCTGTATTGTCAGCTTTACATCTAGTAAAATATCACGCATCTCGAGTTTCAAATTACATTCCATATAAAAATGATTTTAATTTTGATGGTATTAAATTTACGGTGGATAAGAAATATAGTCAAGTTTGAAAGACAGAATAATATCTCGATAACTCTATATTTGAAAAAAAAAGAAAAAATTCACAATGTTCTACCAAGTCATTTGACAAATCACAAAAGAGTATAGCATGTTAATCTTTTGCTTTTTGAAAGCTTCTATGAAGAAGAAAATAGAAAAGAGTATCAAAATATCTATAAAGCATATGAGTCACACTATGTTTTGATAACAAATTTATCTCGTTTAGTGAGCAATCAGCTGTCTAAAAAGGATTATAGAACATTCATATGTAATGGTTGCCTGCATTTTTTTCGTACAGAAGAAACATTAAATGCACATGAAGTTGATTGTAGAGTTGTGAATAAGGGTAAGATCATGCTTTCTGATCGAATGTAAAATAAGCATTTACTTAAGTTTAAGAACTTCAGGTATAAAAACTATGCACCTTTTGTTGTCTACACAGATTTTGAATATTTGCTAGAACCTGTCAAAAGTAAACGTGCATATCAACATCATAAAGTGTTCAGCATATATTACTATATTAAGTGCAGCTATGATGACTCTAAATCGGTGTGTCAAAGCTATAGGCAATGTCAAAAAGATGATGAAAAGCTGGCTACATGGTTCGTAAAAAATCTTAATTTTCTTGCTATTGATTTGGATAAAATTCACAAAAATCCGTCATCGATGAAAAATCTAACCCTTAAAGAGCAAGTTTAATTTGAAAATGCCACTTAGTATCACATGTATAACAAATCACTTAAATTAACTGATTCAAAAGTGAGAGATCATTGTCACCTTACTGGAAGGTTTGTATAATAACCCATATTTCATACTATAACACCATTTTTTTATTTTAGCTTACAAAAGAATTTGTTTTTTTTTGTAGTTATCGAGGCCCTACACATAGGCAATGCAATAATAATTATCAAGACTCTAGAGTTATACCAGTAGTGTTCCTCAACTTAAGCAGATATGATTCTCATCTATTTATGAAAGAGCTCGCAATATGTTTTTCAGGTCGAGTGCAGCTTTTGCCGCAAACTGAGAAAAATATATATTATTTAGAAGATATGTTAAAGAATCTGACATTTTTCTCCGTTTCATCGATTCCTTTAAGTTTATGCCTCTATCTCTAGACAAGTTGTCATCTTATTTAAAAAAATTCGATTTCTTGGAGAAATTATTTTTGTAAGATGATAAATATACCGTAGATCAGATTATATTATTAAAAGAAAAGGAGTATTTCCTTACAATTTTATCTCCTCTTGTAAAAAGCTTAAAGAGAGTAGTATACCTTTAAAGATAGATTTCTACAGCAGCCTATATGGAGCCCATATATCTGATGAGGGGTATGAACATTCTAAAAATGTTTGGAATGCTTTCAACATTAATACGCTTGGACAGTATGCAGACTTGTATGTGAAAACAGATGTTTTGCTTCATGCTAAAGTCTTTGAAAATTTCCGAAGAAATTGTGTTGCAACTTACAAACTAGACCCTGCGCATTGTTATACAACACCTGGTTTTATCTGATGTGCTATGTTAATATATATAAAGGTATATTTCTTTTTTTGTGAAAAGTAGAAAAAATATCTAAGTGGATATGTGTGTTTGTGTGTGTGTGTGCATGTATGTATTCTTTATTGTTGTATAGGTGACATTGGAATTGTAGACTGACATCGACATGTTGATGTTGATTGAGCGAGGTATACGTGGCGGGATCAGTCAGTGTTTTAATAGATATGCAAAAGCAAACAATTTTCATATGACTGAAGGGCATAAAGCAAGCGAATATGAAATATATATTATGTATTATGACGTTTACAATCCATACGGATGGGCTATGACTTAATCACTGCCTCAAAGGGGCTTCCAGTGGATGGAAAATATCAATCAGTTGGATGTTTCTACGATAGATGATGATGCTAAAATTGGATGCATCCTTGAAGTGGATTTAAAATATCCTGAAAAACTTCCTAGTTCTTACAAAGACTTACTTTTCTATGCCAAGTACGTATCACCACCAGATTTAAAGTAGTTCATGCAAAAAGTTATTTTCTTACGAAAACGTTAAAACTTTACATATAAGTCGTAAAGACTGCCATACATTAGTGGTTAAAGTTTTATAAATATTTGGCGTACCGTTTTCAAGGTATTCAACGTTGAATTCGCATGTTTTAACACGGTATCTTACGA
>JAPYYV010027369.1:0-13631 GCA_030522625.1 Copidosoma aretas
TGGAGATGAAAAAATTAATCATTTGGGACATATTATTAGTGAAAGAAATTTAAGACCGGGAGAAAGGAAAATTAGAGCAATCGATGAATATCCAAATTCTATAAATAAGCATGACATTAGAAGATTTTTAGGGCTTGTAAGTTTTTTTCAAAGATTTATACCCTCTTTTGCGATTATGGCGCGACCCATATCTAAGCTCTCAAAACAAGATGTTAATTTTAAATGGAAAACGGATGCTTTGTTATTGCAAGCTGACCAAGCGGACGATCAGCTGAGATTAGTATATGCTATAAGTAGAAGTACGAATGACGCTGAAGCGAAATATTACTCGAGTCGCTTAGAACTTCCAGCAATCGCATGGGCGCTGGAGAGACTTAGACCATAGGCTTACATTTGATTGTTTTAACGGACTGTGAGAGTCTCATCCATATGAATGCATGGAAAACGCGAGACGCTCAAATTGCGCGATGGATGAGTGCCATATCTGAGTATGATTTGGAGGTTAAACACAAACCCAACGAGCAGATGAAGCATGCCGATGCATTATCTCGAGCTCCTGTATCAGACTTCGTGAATGTTATTTGTACAATTAATACTAAGGATGAAGAAATATTAATGTTTCCGCGTGCGGATACCGAACTGCGTGAAATTATACAAATCGTACAAAAACCAACCAGCAAAAACACGCGAGAGGAACGAGGTCGAGTTAAACATTTTGTTTTGAGAGATGGGCTATTATATAAAAAAATTTTACGGGAAGATAAAGAGCGCGAGTTGTTTGCTGTGCCAAAAGCTATGCGTAAGGCTTTAGTGATTTGTCACCACAATTTGAAGAGTCATTTCGGCGTTGATTGAACTGTAAAATGCATATTATCACTTTCCGAGACTCAGGCGATATGTGCGCCGGCACATTAGTAATTGCCTTTAATGTATTTTAGCAAAGAGGAAAGCGGGTCCGGGAGTTGGTGAGCTCCATCCGATTCCCCCAGGTCGTAGACCGTTCGACGTTGTTCACGCTAATCACTTAGGCACATTTCCGATAACCCCCCGTAATAATAAATATGTCTTGGTTTTGATCGATAACATAACGTGGATGACCTGTATTACTCCGGTAAAAATGTTTTGGCCAAGACAACAGTGAGTAATTGCGAGGATTTTATTAATTTATATGGGCCACCACGTGAACTGATAACTGATCGCGGAACAAGTTTTACATCGCAAGTGTTTCAAGAATTTTGCCTTGAACACGGAATTAATCATATTTTGACGTCAAGTAGACACCCACAAGCTAAATGGTTGAGCGCCTAAATCAAACGTTGTTACCCGTGATGAGAATTACGTCCGTGGAAGATGACCAGACTTGGGACAAAACGGTTAAGAAAATAGAACGCGATATTAATTCTAGTGTTTGCGTAACGACCGGAAAAACTCCTCATGAGGCATTACTTGGGTATTTACCGCGTTTCGAAGAAGGTCCAATGAGAAATCTTAGCCTACATTGCGAAACTTACACTCCGCCGGGCGAGTTACAGTACCAAATACGTGATCCATAGAGAAAAAGCAAAAGGCTTATAAAGCTCGTTACGATAAAAATCGGACAATTGGAATTTAATATAACGCAGGAGATATAGTGTACATGAAGCGGAACCCTGTCGCGACCGGACACTCGACAAACCTACAAAGCGTTTATGGAGGACCGCTAGTTGTTGTAGAAGTAGGGCCGAGTGATACCTGTAGGGTCAGAAAACTGAATGAAGCGCATGATAGAGGTTTTAGAACTACTGCGCACATTACGCGATTAAAAATTTGGACAGGTTACGAATATAACGATTTCGACGAAGAGAGTGATAGCGAGGCAGAAAATTGTGAGTCTGTAAACGAAATTTTTTTGTATAAGTGCGAAGAGAGAGAAGCGGGAGAACAAAATCACGGTTTGAATATTCCCGAGACAGTCGATTCTACCGTTGAACATTTAGAAATTAACGATTTTTTCGACGTAGGCGAAACTGTTACTAATACGGGTGACAGTGTCACCAATAATTTGTTAAATACTTCACCGGTAAGTCAGAGACCAGTATGTTAGAAAAAAAGACCTGGTTATTTGATGGACAATGTTAGGTAAGAAAAATAATATTCATTTTTATGCAATATGTTTCATTTAAGTATTTGCTTGTAATGTATTTCAACTTAATAAAAAAAAAGAAGAAAGTAGAAGTTTGGAGTACCAAACCTTGTAAGGATGGCCGAATGTTAGGGTATTTTATGTATTAGTATTGGTATGTGTGTATGAGCGGGAGTAAGCGAGTACGAATGAGAGAGAGCGACCACAGCGACTCAAAGCGAAGCGGGCAACATGTAAACTAATCTATGTAGTTGGCGAAGCAACGCCCCGCAGGTGAGACGCAGAACGATCTTGCCCACCCTAAAACACAGATACGTGGAGCCGCGGGACGAGCTGTTGCGTCCGTGCGACTTGAGGCAGTTCGCTGCGTGAGAAAGTTGAGTGTGCAAGAGATAGAGCCATTTAAATTTCTTTTAATTAAATATTTATTTTACATTTAGTATACTTATTTTTGTTGTATTACAAGTGGACTCTTATTTTCTCCAATCTTATTCCCTTCCTTGACATTTCACAAATATTAAAGGAGTATTAGTATAACACATGTTAAAATGTATACATTTATGCAGTATTTTTTCCATAAATCATTAGCTGATTGAATATTTTTTATTGGCATAAATGACTAAACAAGAGAAAATCACATACAGTGTTATGCATTGTATAGTATGTGAAAACTGGGTCCGCTTTTGTAACGCTCCCGCATTCTCTCACATTGATAAAATAAAAAAAAAAACGATCACTTCTCCTCTTACCTTGTCCTACTTCAAAGGGAAGTTCCGGCCACTATATTTCACTCGTTCGTGATAACAAGCACGTACTGAAAAGAAATCGGGAAAACAAGGAACTACTAACTCTATCACTAAAAATGCTCGACAAGAACAGTCTTTATTTAAGGGTCGAGCGCACTATTTACTATTTTTACAAAAAAAACGTGGGATATAAGTAATATCTTAATACGATTTACAAAGGATCCTCAGCTCGGCGATCGCTGGTTGTGTGTGAACGGATAGTAGACTATCAACTCTGTTAACAGAAAATTGAAAAAAATGGTTCGCTAAACTAACTAAAAGAAGATATAAAAAAGAAACAGATCGAATGCTGAATTACAGAATTTTTTTAAGGGATAACAAAAAAAAACTATCACGAGAATATCAAAAAGCTCGGTGCTGAGAAATGCTCCGCAGAGTCAAAATGGCGGACTGTTCGTTGTTGGCTCGGTGCTCTGCAACATACCTGCACGTGGCCAGCAACTACGATCTCTGTACTATATTCCTTATGCTCAGCAATCTTTCGTGCTGCGCTATTCCACACTCTCGACTTTCACACATGTATACATATTACATACACTCGTTCTTCTCGACATGCTCATCGTTCTCGCGGCAAAGCACGGTAATCGTGCATATCTTCTCTGGTCGGCCACTGTACTAAGGAGGCCCTTGTCGATCGGCCGCTCCGAGGCTTCCCTCCCTCCCCCGTCACGGCGATTCCCCGAGTCCCAACACCATGATGCACACCGAACGCAATTATCTCGCGGACGTAAGCACTGTCCGTCTATGCTGTCTTCTCTCTCTCTCTCTCTCTCTCTCTCTCTCTCGAGTGAGAGAACGGGGCCTTTTAAAACTCGACGACGCACGGTAAACACCCTCCGCGCGACATTTACCCCGACTTTCCGTTCTTTTCGAAAACAGGGCGTCGAATTCGAAAAACAAGCAGTCAGCGTCGCGAATTCAAAGTTCGCGTCATCGGCCATTCGGCCGTTGACTCGGAAACTCGCTTTCTGTTCGCGTCAGAAGTTTCCAGAGCATGTGGACGTGTTAGTCGGCTTCTTGTGCTCGAGTCGGGTGTTATTTCGATACGATGGCGACGGCAAGACTCGGGTTTTAGTCGATGGTAACGAACAAAAAACTTTCGACGCGGACTCGAGTGAACGTGTAATTTTGCTGTTTGTGTCCATGGTACGTTCATAATTTCGTCCAAGCGTGGGGAGTACACTTGAAGAAGCGAGAGTTTGATCTATTTGGAGATTAGGTACTTCGATTTATTGATGCAAGAGCTTTGCATGCACTGGGAATTCCGCAAAAAAAATATCTGCACAGGAGTTCTTAGAACTGGGAAAAAAAAAATATATATTTGTGAGGCACGCCATTGAGGTCGAGATTTTCTCCATACATGCTTTCAGGAATATGAGAAAATTCGTGAACATGCCACTCGTGTCAGCTATGTGAGGCTTTTTTTTAATCCTAGAATTAAAATTGATCGGGGAAAAAAATAGAAATTTGATTCTAGTAATTTTTTTTTAGGTAATATATTTATCAAGTTAAAAAATGTACAATGTTGAAAAAAAAAATTCTTTTCTGAAACCTTGTAAATTTTTCACTGAAGAATTGTGGAGCTTGCAAGAAACGTAGGGGACATTTTCCGGTAGGAATAGAACGAAAATTTTTCATCACCCTTAAATTCGATAAAATTGGAAAAAGGTTCAAAACAAATGTCACATCCGATTCGTCCTATCTTCACGAATTTTCCCACGTACATGGAAAGAAAAATTTCTGTCCCGAAAGCGTATACGTCGACATCAATTTATTCGGATACTATTACTGCCGAAAATTTTTTCACACATGCATCACAGGTAAGCCAATTCGCTCCTGTTTACCCTCGAGACTCGTCAGACTTTGCACTGCCGCGCTTAATTTGATCAAACACAGCGGCTCCTCAACCGCAGAAATAGACCATGATTAACAACAAAAGTCAACTCTACGCACAACGAGATCTTACCAAACGCCCTTATCCAAGTCAACGCGATTCGGAATACACTGCTACAATATTTACCCACTTCGCGCCCCGTGTTTGTTCTACGCAGTCTTGGGTTTAAACTTGGCCATAAATTCCGAGGAATCCGGCCTTTCCGCCCTTTTCAGGGAGACGCGGAAAAACCAGAAGAAACGCGAGGGAACCTTGTAAGTTTCAATCTAAGAAAAATCGTGCGCTGCTCTTCTCCCGCGCGTGAAATACGAAAAATTCATACTTTCGGAAAAAGCGCGGGAAGGAAATCCCCCCTTCCCCTGGAATATATATTGCGCATAAATAACGTTATTAAGCTCACGTGCTCTTTTGCCCTCGAGGGGGGGAGAAAAAAAGGGAATCCGACTCTCGTACATCCTCGGAAGCTTCAACCCGCGCGTTAAAAAGTTCGTGTACAGAGTTACGTTTAACCGCGGGATGAAATTTAAACAGTACTCCGTTTTAATACACCGGAGTCGAATGGCATTTCACGCGCGGCAAGTAAAGAAAATCCGAGCAGCAGATACAATAAAATTTCTCCCCCGACGTTTTCGCTCGCAACTGCGCGCGCGCGTAATTGCCGAGGGGCTGCAGAGATACAGCGTTGTTTACCCTTTAATAGGAGGTCTCGTCCCGTTTTTTCTTTTCTCCATCAAACGCGACGAGTTTTTACTGAAAAGAAGAAAAAGACGCTCTGCTCGTTATTTCGCGCGTAAAAATGGGAGGAAAAAAAAATACGTTCGTACTAAAGACCGGCGTTGAACAATTGAAAAGATAATAATAATGATAATTACATTTTGTTAATTCAGACTTGCCAATGTCTTGTTATCGATCGATCGTTATGAGGGGAGTAAGTTGTCTGAGCACCGGATTTTCGTTTTTTTTTATTCGATCGTTTTTACACAATGCTTCTCTTTGCACAGCAGTGTTCGACGGCCCGACGGAAATTCACGGCTGATTAGTTCGGCGTTTTCAAAGGAAATCGTTAAAATAAAATCCAACGAGACTTTGGTGAACCAGGTTGATTTTTTTTTTTTTTTTTTTTTTTTTTTTTTTTTTTTTTTTTTTTTTTTTTTTTTTTTTTTTTTTTTTTTTTTTTTTTTTTTTTTTTTTTTTTTTTCACATGAATATATTGAATACACAGTTTTCACCATAAAATATCTACAATTACAGATACATAAAGGAATCAAAGAAATGTGTATGTGTGTGCAGGGAAATACTTCATTACCAGGATAGTTGATAGCACGGTTATTCATAAAATAATTTTTTAATCACAACTGGTAAAAAATATATAGAGTGGGGAGAAAAAAATATTTTTCAGCAACTACTTCACTTGGGTAATATTTATCAATCATTTGAATTAACTTTCATATGAAAATATCCAACGAAGATCATTCACACACTTGTGGTAACTCAATAAATTTTAGTTATTCCAAAAACAACTTGCTCAGCTTATTTGTCGCATACAATGTAGAAAATGGAAGTCTGACCCTCTATCACTCTTATGCATGGTATACAAACTCATTGTACTTCTTTTTGCTCCCTTTTGTCAGTTTTTGGATATCAGATTTCACACTTCGTTTGTGGTACCTTAAAAAAAATATAATTAGTTATTAAGTGATCAAAAATTCGTAAGATTTGCACATGAAACAGTGTAGCTGTAAAAAACGATTCTAGAATGAATAATGATTAAAAAATTCGAACATTACAGTACGTATTATTTTTTCAGAAAGAGTTCTTGGTTTGGTTGGTAAGGGATCATACCTTGGTAGACAGAGCTTTAAAATACTATCACCAAACGGGGCACAAAAATTTAAATAAGTAGTTTGTAGTGAAATTGGGAATGATTTCATTTTTAATATTTTCCGTTTGTGCTGGTAGTAAATAAGAAACGCATATCAAAGCCATAAAAGTCACGTAGGGATGGGAGGGGGGGGGGGTGAATTATTAAATATTTAAAAAAATAGTTCCTGCCAAAAATATATATTAAACGAAGAACACAAATTTTTTGCATTAATAAGGTACAACACTAGAAAAATTTGGAATTAGAGAAAACTTACAAAAAAATCTTTGGAATTCGTTACTTCCCTTGCGTGATTACTTATTCACGAGACATTATTAGTCAACACAAATGTATCAATTACAAAAACAAAACAACAAATAGATAAAAAAATAAAAAAATAATAATTTTTCAGTTATTCAAATTTCATTATCTGATAAATTTATGGTTTCAATATTTTGTGATCTTGTTATGAAATCACGACATTCTTGTGTCAATTTCATTCTCTCATTTTTTATGTGACATTTCAAATGTGAATACACGGACTTGTAAGATTTATAATCTTCTTCACAAATAGAACATCGAAAGCGTAATGGATTGTCACAGTCTTGGCACTTGATCAGAATTAAACCGCGTTCCTTTTTCGTCAACTTGTTGCAAATTTTACAGAAATACAAATAATAATCTCCTGAATCTGAAAAAACAAAAAACAAATGTTAATAACAAAAGTAGTACTTAGGATAAATCTATTTTCATCTTAGAAAAATAAAAATTCACCAAATTTTCCTATTGTCTTGGCATAAAATTCCTTTTGCCTTTCGGCTATCTTTTCTGCGCGCCCGAATATTTTTTGCCACTCCGGTTTTGGTTGTAATAGAATAAGCTCTGAAAGAAAATCCAAAGTTATCAGGCAATTTTATTAAAAAACAAAATTTTGTTCACAATCAAACATAAAGTGTTAGTAGATGAAATGATAATGTATGCGAATTAGAAAATTTGCTCGATCAAATTCAAAGTTATTTTATTGATAAGATAATCAAAGATACAGTAATGTTACGCAAATACATAAAAGTTGTTACAAGTAAATATATCGTAAACAATTAAATTAGGTCCTAACTTTTAATAGCACCCAGATAAACATGGACCAATAACTTACAACTATGGAAGGGCCAAACTTCAAGAGGAATCAAATCAAACACAAAGTATTAGGTAGATAAAGTGCTGATGAATACAGATTATGAAATTTGCTAGTTTAGATTCAAAGACACTTTATCGTTGAAATAATATATAAGATAGTCATGTATGTAACACAAATACATAAAAGTTTTACAAGTAACTTTGGGCAGCACACAGAGAACAAAAAAAGAAAAAAAAAAAAAAAAAAATCAATCCTATTAGAACTTAACCCCGGCCGCTACGCGCCCCGTTTATTCATTCCGCATTGCACTCCCCCCCCCCCGCCCTCCAGTTTCTCCTCCTCGCACGTCTGTTCCGCCTCCCTTTGTGCCCGGTGCATCTGTTCGAGCCGCAAAATCCACAGCAGCCTCTGGTTCTCCTCCTCCACGTTTTTGATGTGGCCCTTCAAGTGATTGTACAGCGTGACGTACGTCTTGTAATCGCCTTCGCATATCAAGCACAGGAAGCGAAGGCTCGACCCGCACTCCTCGCAGTGGGTCGGTACCGACTTGGAGCGAAAGCCCCTCTCGACTGTTATGTTGCAAACCTTGCAGAACCGCTCGAACTTGCCCTCCGAAGCTGCGACAAGAAGCAACGAACAATTCAATCGACATCGTCGAAATCGCGCCAGGGCGCTTATTTGTTTTTCCCCCCAAAATCGCGGGGGTAAAGGAGGGACGAAAGGTGACTCACAGAACTTCTTCCTCGACTCCCTGTAGAACTTCTCCTGCTTATCCCTGACCCTGAGACAAGCCGCCTCGGCTTGATCGATCGGCCTTCGCTCCTCGTTATTCGGCACCTCGGCGCTCGCCCGCCCCTCGGTAATCACCTCGACCACCGGCTCCAAATTCCGCAGCTCTTCCGTCTCCTTCTCCTCGCGCTCCCTCGGCTCTTCCTCGACGACACTCACCACCCGTTCCGCGACTCCCTCGGCCATGATCTCCTCCTTCGGCTTCTCAACCCCCGGCGCCCCGGAGCCCTTCTGCGGCACCTTATGGTCCATCTTCTCCCTGGTCAGCAGCACCATCACCTCCATGTTGAGCTGCGGCTGGTCGTGGTCGTGCTTCTGCTGCTGCTGCTTGCCCATGAATCTCTTGGGCTTTTTGCCGGAGCCGGCCCTGCCGCCTCCTCCCCTTCTCCTGCGCAGTCCGGTTCTCCTGTCTGAAACGTGAAAACACATTGCGTCAACTCTCTCTCGCCTCTCGAACCTTTCGGTGATCCATGTAACGATCCTGCAACACGGGTCGATCTAATCTACCAGGAACAACGGAGGAAGAGGATGAAGAGGCGTGGGTCGAAGCGTTATCGAAGATCACCCGATAGCACGATTGAAAGATATCAACGACGCGCAAAACTAGCACTCCGAAAGGGGCTTGGGAGATCCCCGAATCCGGTGCATTAATCTCTCGGCGTACCGGCCAGGTCCATACACGCAAATGCCGCCCACCGCGAGGCCCCATAAATTAGACTTAAAGGCGCCGGCGGAATCCAGATAAAAATAAATCACCCCCGGCCGAAATCGACCCGGAGGTGGGGGGGGTCATCAGCGGAGCTCCTCTCGTCACGTATTTACGGTGTGTGTACAATGCCACCGCGGGGCGATAAATCAAAAGCGCCCAGAGGAGTCAAGTATCAAGGGGGGGGGGGGGGGGGGGGGACGGATATATTGCAGCTTCGTCTCTCGGAATACTCGCTCTCTCTCGCTACTCTGACTTCTGCGGTGGAGGAAAGGGGAGGGGGAGACGATTGAGGGTCGCCGAGTACAGTGCGGTGGTGCGGTGATGGTGGCACTTAATTGAGACATAATTCGGCCATTAAGGACGGGCCGTCAGGTTTGCGCGCGGCGATGCGAAGACGATGATATGGACGGACACAGGAGGCAGCTCTATCGGAACGAGTGCGAGTTGTTCACTCTAAATAAAAGTCGTTGACATTACTTTGATGGAATGTGCACTTGTTTCGAGTAAATTTTGTGTATTCTTGGAGAAAAGAGATGAGCTAAAAACCATCTCTCTCTCTCTCTCTGATATACTGTGGCAAAGAAGGAGGAGAGGGTGGTAAAAGTTTGGTCGCATAGCTCCATCAATTTAAATGAATAAGAAACCACCTATTCAAAGTCAAGTCGAGCGTTGAGTGAATATTTACTGAAGAACCAGTGGATATTGTCATCAGCACTAATTTTGCAGCAAAAATCAAACTAGTTTCGACGAGTACTTATGGCAGGGTGGAAACGAAATTTCGAGGAGAGGAAGCACATTGTGCACAGTACGTGCAATCAATCTGACCCCCCTGACTCTTCAATGCGAACCGTCTCGGAGTGACCATTTATACAGCGTTTGATTTATGGGACGATATATTGTGGGCTGTGCGCTGCTGTGCATTATAGCGGTCGAGAAGGCTATTGAATTTCGGCTGGGCGCGCGCGGCTCTGAAACTTTGAATATTGTATTAAATTAAGATTGAGAGGGGTATACACGCTTTCTTGGCGTGTGCAGCGAGATATTATACATTACCTCGATCTATACATATATATTCAAAACAAAAGGATTTTTTTCACGCAACGATGAAAAGATCCGGCGAGGGAATATTCAGCGGCGCAAGGCTGTAAGCCTCTTACGAAAAGCTCTGCGGCTCTGATGCGACCCTTGCGAGGAAAGACACTCTCTCTCCCTCTCGCTCTGACTCTCTTCAACTTGGCTGGTCTCACTGTTGCTGGACAATTTTGAGGCTTTATTAGTTAAATATTTTTTTCAAACAGAATACGTATGATTACCGTGGAATAAGTCTGATATCATGTTCACATAATTATGGGTGGAAAAAAGTTTGTTGTTCAAGTAAGTACTGGGGCACAGAGATTTCGAAAGTATTTATTTCCAAATCACAATTTTTAATCGACAATCTTAAATTTAAAACTAAATGATGATACATCGACTCTCAATTTTCAATCCATCAAAATACATTGAAAATAAAAAATAACCATGTTCTCGATTTTTTTAATTTGGAATCGAAACTATAAAATTTTCCTCAAGACAGAGTAATACAAGGAATTGATGATTCCTGCGGCATTATTTTTTGCCATACACACAGAAAAAAGGATAAAAAATGTTTAATAATCGTAAGATTGTTACAACGAATCTTGAATACGATCTAAAATGTTTTTTTGTTCGTTGAGCTATTTTCTTAACAATTAAATTGTTACAAAAAGTATAGTCACTGCGTATGACTTTTCAAGTGTTGAGTGCACGAGCCAAGGGTTTTGTATGTATTAAGACATAGTTTGCACATGTAACGATAGTCCTGTTTGCACTGGTTGCACGTCGTTACGTTTAGGCCGAAAATTTTTTCACTGTAAATTTTGCAGTTTTGACAATACAAAAGAACTTGACCTTGAAAATCTGCAATCATGGTTTTTAGTATTAGACATCAGTTGAATGAAAATTATTTTCATCAAACAAACAAAAGTTACGAAACGTCTAATACTTGTACCCTTCTTTTTTCTCGTTTTCTTCACCGGATTCTCGATTTTCAACACATTTTCCTTGGATTCTGAATTTTTAGCGTCATTGACTAATGACATTTTTTGTACCATTGGTTTGTCAAATGCACTTTTCTGCGCTGGTGCCAAAGATATAGACGTGTTAAAATTCATCAAGGTACTCCGTATTTGCATGGTTTGTTCTACCAATTTCGGTTTCGATGCAGCCGACAAGTCAATAGGATCTGCCGAAACTGTCAAGACTTCTACTGGATTTTTCTTCTGAACGTCTTTTGCCTGCACGACGATAGGTTGCTTCTCAGGCATTGATTCAGCAGGTTTTGGAAGAATAAGTTGCAAGAACGTTTTATTTGGAGGCTCTTTTACGGGTAGTTTCAACTGTCCATTAAAAGACAACGTTTCAGAAGATTTATCTACAGTAAAATAATTTAGCATGAATTTTCTTCGAATTTAACGAGATTACGACAAAATTTGAACAATTATCTTTTACCTTTTAGAAAAAAGTTGGTGGGAAGGCTAAGCCGAATTTTTTTCTTTACAAATTTTTCAGGTGGTTTCGACGCAGTAGCTGGAAAAAAAAAAAAAAAAGGGAACCTACATTAATATAACGAAAGAGAAAATAAAGACCCTTAGATTAAAATGTAATTGAGAAAATTGGGATTTATGCATAAATAAAGATGTATTCGATGATTGCACTCGAATCATCATGTTAACATATGCGCAGTGACTGTTTATTCGAATCATAAGAACACAATTTCACAAAATGTACACGTAACATAAAATAAGTCGACATATTTCGTAACAGCTACAGTGATAATAAACATGTGAGAAATTGAGGGATATTTGGGATTCATTTACAAATCATCATACACAAGATGACGACATTCGGATCAACATCATGAGAACATCGGTACAGTGACTTATCAATACGAAATTCACACATCATCAAAAAAACTCATCTCCAACTCCGTTCTCCCAGCCACATGGACCTGCAAACAAAACAATAATAACTCCATTAAAAACGAAGAACGCAGAACAGTAAGTATATCCATGATATCACAGGGAACTCTGAAATTCCCAACACCGATCGAGAATATACCCTGCACCGCGGCCGCGAGACCCGGAACCAAACGCCCTTCCGGAGCTGCAATACACACACCCATACCCGGGCAATAAAGCTCGCCGCGCCGGCTCAAAAAGCGACTCCCTCCGACCTCCTCTCATCGCTCCCGCACAATACACTCGGCGCGCTTAAGCCGCCAAAGCGTCCCAAAGCCATTAAACTGTTCGAGGGGAAACTCCTCTCGGTTAAAAGCGAATTTCCACATTTTCCCTCCCCCGACCAACTCTAGTCTACCACCCCGAAAACCGACGGCGACACAGGGGGGCTAGAGTGAAGAGAGCTAAGCTCGGATTTTCCTCCGCGTATATATGCGCCCCCCTCTACTTTCTAACGTTTAATTTGCGCAAATCCCGACTCCCCAGGGGAGGAGGACGCGTATGGACGCACCCGCGTAAGCCGCGCGCGTGTACAGTCTCGGTGTGGCACGGTATGTTAACATCGGCCGTTCTTCCCGTGATTGCAGGTGAACGACCCGGAGAGCCCGGCAGCAGCACCGCAGCAGCAGCAGCAGCAGCAGCAGCAGCAGCGAGGAACCACCGGCGCGTCCGACGAAACGACGGCCAGGAGGAGCTCGTGGTGAGCAGTCGTCTTCTTTTTTTTTCTGTTGTTCTCGTTTCCCCCCGACTTTTTCGTATCCCCGGTCCCTGAGAAAGTTTTACGAGCGCCCCGAGTGCCCGGGATGTCGCGCTCGGACTCGTGTCGGCCGGCTCTTCTTACCCGCGCGTTTCGCGCATCGTGTTTCCCCCCCCCCCCCCCCCCCCCCCCCCCCCCCCTCCTCTTTCCCCCCTCCCCCGGGGCCGACGGGGCCCCCCGCCCGCGCTCCCCCGGAATCACCTCGCACCTGTTTATGGAACTTTTATCCCTCCCGCTGTTTCCCCGTGCTCACTCTCTCTCGCCCCTTTCAGCGGCTCCCGGTCTTCCTTTTACGTACACTTTGGCCAACTTCGAGCCACTCCAAGTTTTTCAAAACGCATTCCAACTGGATTTACAGCCTTTGCGAGAGCTGCGCCGCGAGCGTTCGTTGCGCCGCGACTTTCGTATCCCTCGAAGTTCCATCTCGCGCGTGGTACCACGTAATTGATGATACGAACGGGCTTTGGCGGGAGAACGTCTGCGGTACGGCTGAAAAAGAAGAAGAAAAAGGTCGTTCGATGGA
>JAPYYV010027388.1:0-13288 GCA_030522625.1 Copidosoma aretas
GTGCACGTGCACAAGAAAAGAGAAACAATATTATTAATACAGTACTCGATAAGTCAGGTATATTAAGATGAACAACAGAATAACCGTGTAAACGATAGTATTAAGAGGCGCGAGCCGACTCAGCTGACTCGACGTATATATATATATACGTGTATACACAAGTCACTGGACTAGAGAGACGCCTCGCGCATGCGTCGGGCTAGACCACCCTATGTATAGATACACATCATTAACTTCACGAGTCTTTTTTGAGAGCGCAGACCTCCGACAGACACCTCTCACAGCGGCCGTACAGTACTCCAGCGGCCGTGCATTTGTCACTTTACGTCCTACTATGAGGCCGTAAACAACAAACTTTACTGTCGGGGATGACGAAAATATAAGTACGGTTTTGAGTGTCATGTATTTCTGTATTCTTGCTTGAGATTTAGGCATGTATTCACCGTAGTTCTCGTTAAAATACGATTTATTGTTGATCTAGCCAAACGTATGCAAAGATGTTTGTTAGGCTAATACTTGTCTGTTTTGTTGGCAGAGGAAATATTTTGTATAATTTAAAGCGTTCTTTATCAAGTAAGGGTATTGCGATGTAAAATATCAGTCGATTACTTATGAACATGATTGTGATGGTCGATACGCTTAAAATTTTTAGGATGCTTGCGTCGTTTTCTCGTCCTGGATATGTTAGTCCGGGTCTTGTCTGTTCTGCTAGGGTCACTGAGTTTTTGAAGAGGTGTGGTGTAAGGAATCGTGGGACCGTTGATGCGAGTAGAACTGCGTCTGTTAGCGTAGATGTGTCTGCTTGATACTGATGTGCGCCTTCTGCGAGCAATTCTATTTCTAGAGTTGGAGCAAACTCTCGGTGTAGTAGATTTTCGTCTAGTCTACCTTTGTTTATTTTCTGTTTCATTCTTTTTTCATTCCTCTTCATAGATCGTAATCCATTTAATATAATTTTCGTCTGGTTTGCCACCAGCATAGCTAGCGTCTTACTGCCATTCGTATTCGACTTGATAAGATTTTTAATATTTTTTTCGTCTTCCTCGTCAAGCGTGCGAAAAAGGTATCTGTTGATTTTGCTGACGATTGGTATTAGACTTCTTGTTTGCCTTTTGAGTTTTATTTGCCACCTGTGTCCAGCTAATAGGTCTATGACTCTAGTCACTTGTTATTCCGTTGATAAAACATTTTTGCGGATCTCGGCTATTTGCTGACATAGTAGTTCCCTGCCGTCAGCTTTCTGGGGGCTTTCGAAGATAAAGAGAATTCTTTCCGGTTTGCATTTATCGTGAAGTTCATCGCTAAAACGTGAGTACTCAGGATCCGATGTAAAATAGCGAGTTAGGTCAACTGTTTGGATTACCTTCCATGTGGTGCTGGTCGTAGCTAATGTAGTGATTTTTTCTGCTATCAATCCTGCGCTATTATATATTTGTGTTATGGACCAGGGCGTCTTTTCTGGGTCGTGAATTAGCCCCTGCAATAAGGTATCGCTTATTATTTTATGTTCACGTTGTGCCCGTTATCGTAATGAAGCTTTTTTATTATTATTTGCAATTATATGTTCTGCATGTTTTTCTTTGTTTATTTCATTGTATATATTCTTTTTTTTTTTGTCTTTTTTTTTGTCTGCGTGATGGTCGTGTCTCTTCTTAACTAGTCTGCCTCCATCTGTTCTTTTTTTGCTGTCTTGCATTCTTGCAAACCCTCTTTTTTTGTCTTTTTATTATGGTTTGCTTATTGCGATACCTTTCGCCTGTTTATTTTAGTTATTTTTTATTGTTTTTCTGCGCTGAATAAGGGGTGTGGCTTTTTCTTTACAATTTTTGAGTAGTTCACCTTTTTTTTGCCAGTACTTTGAGCCCGTATTCCGTTTTTATTTAACGTGATAATTGAGATATGTTGGTTTTTCGTAGCAGTTAATTTAACAAAAGGGGATGCGAAGGTTTTGCTGGCTTCTGCCGAACACGAGAAAAATTCCCATGTGGTATTTATTGTGCTGTTTGGGCCTGTGATTTTATGTATTTTTCCCTTTTCCTTTCCTTGGATGCATGAGGATAGGCGATAGGCCTTTGGAAAACGCTTTATTGTCGTAAGTTTATAGGCTTTTCATCGTTGTTCTCTCTACATTTCTTCGTCGGTTTTTGTTGCGAGTAGACGAATTTTTCCTTCTTAGCATGTTCTCCGTCGAGTCCCTTCTTGAATGTTTTCTGATGTTTGCGAACCTTAGCTTCGATTGTTCGCGTGCCAGCACCAAGTTCTATGTGCCTGGCGGTGGGTGGTGTGGAATTCCCCGTGGTCCCACCCTGAAGAAGAAGCTGGCTTGTAAACTATGCCATCGTGTAAGTATAGATGTTGCGTGGCCAGTGTCTTGTGGTCTTATTTGTTCGTGGTACCATGGTGTGCCTGTGTCTTGGCGTCGGCCAGGTTATCGGATCCTGGTTGTATGTAAGGGTGCGACGGTTTTCGCGCCCCTCAGTTGTTGCAGTCATGGCCCAGTATTTTTTTTTTTTTTTACTCTAATTATAGCTCCATTTTTGTAGCTGGTAATGCGCTGAGTGATCGATCCTTTCGCGCTTTTTGACCTGGTGACACCCATGGAGGTGCGTGATTGGATGTTACAGACGCCTACGCTACTGGAGTGCCGTAACGCGTATCGGGGTAGCGTCTGTGTATGCGACGTGTTTTGTCTGGGCGGGAAGCTGTTCCGGGTGGTTTTCCACCATAAGGCTGCTGATCGTCTGTTGGGCGTCGGCAGTTGTGTGATACGGAGGCCCTGCCCTAACCTGGAGGCTGGCGTCTGCTATGCTGTGAGCCTACGCTGTGGGTGTCATAGATCTTTTCTAGTGCTGGTGGCCGAGGTCCCGCTCGTCGCCCCCAATGACTATCCTTTGGAGCAACGGCGAGTTATCCGTGTATTTGTTTTTTTTCCTCTGTATATATGCGTTCTTTTTGTTTCATGCGTTTTACCGTCTTTCGTCAATTTTTTTTTTTTTTTTTTTTTTTTTTTTTTTTTTTTTTTTTTTTTTTTTTTTTTTTTTTTCTTTTTTTTTTTTCTTTTGCGAACGTCAGTGGACGTCATGAGTCCGTCCGGGCGCAAGCGCCTGCAGTACGTCCTGTTGTGAGCGTTCTTTGAGCGCTGGTGCAGGTTATGGCTGAGGAAGCCGGGTTACATGTGGAAAAGGGAACGTTATTTTCCCACTATAACTAGGTGTTTGGTTTTAAAACTTTCCTTTTGTTTTTGAAATAAATGAAAAAAATAAAAACATAAAAAAATAGTTTGAACCGTCTTTACTTCTTTTTTTTCCACATTCCTTTCTGCCCTAAATTATTACAGATGCTGCTAAGTAAGGGAAGAAAAAAGGAATGACTTAAAATTATATTGTAATTTTTTTTCTTTACAATTGCGTGGGCGCACTGTCATTCTTAGACGTAGCCACGCCCGTAATTCTTCTGCCTTACGGAAATACATACACATATATATATATATATATATATATATATATTTCTTTCTTCAATCATTGCGGTATACTCTGTCAGGCAAAAGGTAGGAGAAGGTTTTTATAACTTCTTTTTCAATAAGGGAAATATGTTATTAATTATTTTTCTCGCAGTTTGTGCTATCCTATCAAAAGTTTTGTTTATGCCTCTGTGTCCGCCAACTACAGATTCGTGATGTCTTTTATGACCTTACATCATTGGTCGGCCGGCGATACAACAAGTGTATTTGTGTATAGTATAGCTGCTATTTTGAGTTCTTTTATAATTTCTTCCATTTGCTCCACTAAATTATTCCACTGATTTATGTTTAAAATCGCTAGGTCTCTCAATATTCCTATAGTTTTTATTTTATTCGACATTACCAGTGCTTCCAGAGACACTAATCATTTTTTAATGTCAGATTTCAGCATAGTATCGTCAAAGTGTTTTTACGTAAATACGTATCACGTGTACTTTTCTGACTTTTGCTAAAATTGCGTTTCCAACTTCTTTCGTTTCATTGTTAAAAACCAATAGATTTATATAGCCACGTTCATAGAGTGCATTAATAGTATCGGTATCAGGGACGCTATCCATTATCGATCAAAAAGTTAAATTTTCCAAATATCTGAATGGGTGATCCATAACTTTTTTCACTTTTTAAAGTGGTGGTTGGTCCTCATTCTCCTTTGGTGCTTATGGTGGTAGTTCCTGACAAAGCCTTGTTCTGCATACTTTTTATTCTGCTAGGGTGCTTAAATTTAATATGTCATTTCTTATGTCACTTTCTGCTTCACTTCCCGATTCTACAAGAGCCTTATTTAGGTCATTGCCTTGCTCTCTGTCGCTCTCTGGCGATGAATCGGACGAACCCTACGAGTTGTGTGCCGATGGAAGCTTCAGTGGAGGTGGGGGTTCAGGAGCAGGTAACCCGCGTTTCTTATGTGTTTCCTTCCCAATATCACTTTCTCCGCTATCTTTTTCATCCTCCTCTGTCTCATCAATTTTCTTATTGTCCGAATTTGGTCCTAATTCTTTACTTCTTGCCGGATGCTTCTCTGGCTCCGCCTCTGAGCTTCTGCTGCCGTCAGGCTTCTTTCGTTTATTATGGTTCTCTTTTATTAGGGCTTGGTAGTGTTGATTTTCTACATATGTATGTAATAATCTTCTGCCCTTATTTCCGATAGAATTCTGATAAATAATCTTACCCGGAGTCACTTGAAAATTAATGCATATATTTTTATTATACTCTAAGACATATACATAAGCGTATTCCCTGTCTCCAAAGGCATTATAGCTTCAGAGGATGACTTCTGTCTCTCCTGGGTTGCTACTTTTATGTATCTATTTCAATTAACGAAGAGCGTCTCTTACTTTTGTCGTTAAGAGTGTTAAGCCATCAATAAGAATAAAACAATTAAAAAGACAACTTCCGTCGTGAGGGGCGTCCGTTAGGCAAATTTTTGTATGGCTCCACGCAGTACAATCTGCAATCTCAAGTCTCTCTTATTTGATTCATTTTGCGGTGTGTCTTTTCTTATTTGTTTGTGATTTTCTATTGGTTCTGTTTGTAGGGTATTATTTTCAGCGTTGGTGTCAACTTCGCTACCACTTTCGGTCTCCTTATTTGACTGATTAGTTGATTATAGGTCATTGACTGTATTCTCTAGATGCTTGTCTTTTTGCTGATCTGTGGTACCATCAGTTTCCCATGCGTCTATTCCAACTTCTACCTTTCCCTTAAAATCTTGGCATTTTATATCCAGCCAAACCTTTGCTTGAAAATTATTTATTGAGTCATCGAGCATTGCAATAATTTTTTCGTTGAGACCCGAGCCCTTCTTTAGGCATTCTCGGGTCTTTACGCCTTGTGATATATTGTGTGCGTCTTTTCTTTCGATATATGTTCTCGTGATGAACGGTTCGCTCCATGTGTGTCGATTCGTCTGTAGTCGAAACGGTTTGGCTGCACTTGTACTTAACGTCTCTGACTGTTGTCTCTCTTCGCTAAGGGTTTCGTCTTCATCTCGCACATATGATCCTCTCTCTTTCAGTTTTGTTTCTCGTTGATCTCGTTCGGTTCACTCACCCCTACATATATTCCCTTTCGGGCCCCGTTTTTCTTTCGCTCACTCTCTTTCTCTTCTGTTTCCGCCGTTAGGTTTGCTTTTACTAGCTGCTATCCCCAGCGCGTTATTATCCTATGTTTATCTTTTGGCACCTCTCCTTCCCCAGATGGTGTGTCGCAGTTGGCTATTATTATTTTCTTCGACTTATCTTCTAGTTCGGGTGTGTTGGAAAATTCTGTGGGTTTTTTATGTAGTGTATCCAGCTGGCATTTACGAGTCTCACTTTGTAAATTTTGTGTTTCGTCCCTTTTGATGAAAGGCGTACTTGTGATTTTTCTTCTGATTGCATATTTTAATCCTTTTGCACGTATAGAAGTTTTTTTAATTGGTTTTTGCGATAGAATTTCTTCGTCACTGTCGCTTGCTGCAGTTGGTTGTATTACCTATTTCTCCTTTTTATTTGCAGTTTGTTGTAAGAGTTTTTGTGGTCCAGCTTCTCTTTTTGTTGCTTTGCCTACTGTTAGTGTTTTATTTCTTTGTGATTCTATCTCTGGCCATTCTGACTCCGAGTCCACGTCACTGTCGTTGCTTGGCGTATATTCACCAAATCTCTCTTTTCCCTGCTCCTTTACGAGTTCGTATAACTCGCTGGGCGGTAACTCAGGGTTTTTCTCTCTTTCTTTCAGGATCAGGTGGCGCGATAATGCGTCAGGTGCTCTAATAATTCTCCCGGGTCTATAGACAACCTTGAATTCGTAGCCACGTAGTTCTGCCTTTAGTATTGTAAATTGCAGATGCGATTTTTTCGATGTATGAAAATGTTTGAGAGGCTTGTGGTCGGTAACTACTGTAAATTTTCGCCCGTCTAAGTATGGTATAAACTGCCCTTTTGCATAGACTATGGCAAACAGTCTTTTATTGTATTTTGGGTATCGAAGTTCGCTACCTTTTAGGAAGTGGGATGCATATTCGCAAGGGTGATCTTCGCCTATTTTTCATTCACTTCATATTGCACCTATCTTGTAGTCTGATGCGTCCGTTGTAACTATAAATGATTTATTGATGTCCAGCGCTAAGAGTACGGATTTTCCGCACAAAGCGTTAACGAGAGTGTTAAATGCTTCTTGTTGAGGTTCCTGCCATATAAATTCCTTGCCATTTCGTACAAGCTTCGAAACTGGTTGTGCTATTTTTCTGTAATTTTAAATAAAACGGTGAAAATATTCCGTGAGACCTAAAAATTGTTTGATTTTCTTTGGGTTTGTAGATCTTGGATAGTTTTTTACAGACCTAGTTTTTTCGGGGCTTGTTTTTATTTGTTCGTTGCCGACTATGTGTTATACTATGCTAATTTTAGAGTGTTGACAATAATATAACAAATTTGTCGTTGTATTTTTATGATGTAGATAGATTTTCCCTTTTGTTCAGTTTTATTACTCATAAAAGATGCAAAACTAAAAAGATTATTGTGGTCCCTGATGAATATTCTGAAATTCTCATCATTTAACAGAAGATATCTGAATTTTTTGTCATATTTACTCAAAGGACAAACATATATTTCCATTATGACGTATAAATTTTTTGCTTCCTTCTCTTCAAAACATTGCAGAATAGAACTGACGTTTAAAGTCCATTTCACCATGATAAAGAGGTTCTACAAAAAACTTCTCATTATTTATTATATTTATCTGTATAGGTGTTTTATTATTATGTTTTTGAGTATCTTGGTGGGATTTATCAGATCTATATTTTTTTTTTTTTTTTTACAACCGTTAGATGGGAATTCTTGGATGTTGAGATACTATACTCACCCGAGTCTAAATTACCTGAGAATTTTATAGTAGACTTTAAATCAGTTAAAGAGTTTTTAAAATATAAAGTGTGATTTCAAATCTCTATTTTGACTGAAACGAATTTACTAAACATATCAATAATACTGTGGATTTCAATTGCAGTCCCGAAATTTCCATTCTAAGACATAAAATCGATATGATTTTTACTATTCTTTACACCTATAAAATGAAAATTTCCATCAATAAAGTTCTTGTGAACGTTATAATTATTAACAACATTTTTCACCATCATCGATCCAACGTTTATGTGATAATAATCATTGCTATACCAGAATATAGATACAATTTTGAATAATACGTTTTGGTCTGTTATTTTGTTCCCTTTTCCTAAAGTTTCTTTCAATTGCTTATCTGCATTAAGTTTAGGATTTGATTCGTCATCGTTTTTATTTTATTTGATGATTTTTAAAACATTTAATTTAATCTTTCTTTGATAACTAAATTTCGTCACTCTACTATATCATAATGACCTGAATCAAGGTTTCCAGTAAAGACAAAGTCAATTTTAAATGAATTTCTGAATCATCAAAGACATATTAAAGATTATGAGTGTTCAATGATACTGTTACAAAAAGATCAAATAATTCTGTAAAACTTGTAATTTATATTTCTGTCCTATAGGAACCATTTTTAAACATAACATTAAAATTGTCAATGGTTTTTGCAACATTTTCGTAATAATCATCTACAACAATAATTAAATGATGATTTAATCACGTATATGTGATATTTTGAATGATTAACGAACGAAATCTCATATAAAAATCTTCATCGCCATATGAAGGAAACTAAAAAGTTCTGAACAAACAATTTCTATCTCCTTTGACTCTAATCATATTAATATACAAAATTAATGAAAGTTTTTTTTCAATGAATCTATATATAAAATAGTATATGTCTATTTTTATATCCATAATATTTTTATAAAAAACCATTGTGATTTCATACTTGTAAATGTCAGACAATCAATCACAAAAATGTGTCCAAAAAAACTTAATTACATGATAATTAGTAGCATTATTTTATTTCAAGCACATAATATCAAATAATTTTTTTTTTTAACCAACATGTTGAGACAGCAAGACTATTAGGTTACTGAAAATGAGAAATATTAAATCTTAAATCACTTATTTAGTTGAAATATTGGGTACTAAAGAATAAGTGCCAGGCATTGTTGCCAGTTTTTAAATAAGCCTGATCAAAAGTCTCGCAGGGTTTAAATCAGGGCATCTGGAAGCGAGTTAATGGTTAATAAACGGAGCAGTGCCAAGGCATATGCTATTTACATTTGCGACGTTGTTGTTATTTTTTTTATATTTCTGTCTCCTTGAGATGGCGAAATCTTGTATTTTGAGGGAACAAAAATTCTTTAGGGCATTTTTGTACTCTTTTTGGCTCTTTAAGTAGGATTACATACAAATAATTGTCAATATTATACAAATAGAACCTAATGTTTAGGTAAATATGCAAATATAACACTTTCAGCTTGAAGGTTTCTACGTACATTTGTTTTGTTTATCTATACATGTTCAAATTAACATAGAAATCCACGTAAAAATTAATGTTAGAATCTGCATGGATTGCGAGCTAGAAGTCTATCTTGATTCCGTCGACTTACTATTATATTTTCTAGTTCATAACCTAAAGGGAAAAACTGTTTTTTTTGGATACCTAACTTATTAATTATTAAGCGTGCTAAGTCATTTGTGATTAACTATTTGTTATACATTATTTATTTGGTAAATCACAAACGCACTAGATCATTTTGTTAAAGGCCATAAGACATTAAACAATTATTCAATTATTAACCAGCGTTCTGGGGTCCTTTGTCAACGGATATTCGTTATTGGATATGTATTTAATAATTAACAAGCGCTCTTGGTCATTTTTTTAAAGGTTATTTGGTAATAAATATTTAGTTAATTATGTACAAGAGCATCAAGTCATCTTATTAAAGAAAATTTGTCATTTATTATTTATCTACTTATTTACCAGCGTTCTGGGTTCTTTGGTTAGAGGTTATGTGTGATTAGATATTTATTTATTACTATACAGGCGCACTGTGTCATTTGATTACATGTCATTAACTATGAGAAATTATTGTATAAGTTTGTAGGGTCATTTGATTAGAATTCATTTAATATTAATCATTTACTTAATAATTTACTAGCACGTTGGGTTATTTGATTAAAGGCACTTTGTTATTATTTACCTTACTACTTCTTCATCAGTGACTAGGTCCTTTGGTTAAAGGTAATTTATTATCAGATATTTATTGATGTATCTACAAGCACGCTGGGTCATTAAGTTAAAGGTATTTTTTTGATTCCATTTTAATTTATTTTTCTTCAAGCATGTCGGGCATTAGATTTCAGGCTATTAGTCATTAAACATTTAACTACTTATTCACCAGCGCACTGGGTCATTTGGTTGAAGGCGATTTGTCACAAATTGACTGATTTACAAGCTTGTCAGGTTTTCTGGTTGCAGGTCATTTGTTATTAACTATTTATTTTATAATTTATCAGCGTGCTAGTCATTTAGCTAAATTTATTTGTTATAATATATTTAATTATTAATTTACAAGCTCGTTGGGTTATTTTGTAATAGTGTAAGATAGTTAGGCGTCTAATACCCCCTGAAGGTCTTTTTTTGGAAATGATTCTTTTAAAAGGCATCCAGATAAAGTATATAAAAATAGTAAGTATTGTACGAATGATACAGAAAACTATTTCTACTATGATCTTTATAATAGACAATAAATTGTATTTGAAAAATTCTTTATGTTAATTGTAAAAGGAAAAACAACAAGTCATTTGTTAATATTTATGCAATGACGTAATTGTTAAAGAATAAAACAAAAATTAGATTTTAACATGTCAATAAAGTATGTAATTTCCAAAGATTAGAAGATCCAGTATATCCTAAAATACCCAGTATAAAGTTAAATAGGAAGATTTCGTTTCTCATCCTGAGGTGCCATAAAAATAGGGGGTTGGCTCGCGGAGCGTTCTGGAAGCAATGCCCTACTAGTAAGCGAATCTGGGATGAATAGGGCACTTTTTATTTTCTGCTCGCGTTTAAAATACAATAAGAGTTAAATTTAAATATTTATATAGATAAAAAATGTTGTATAGCGTAAGGGAGCTACATTGAAGTACATTTAAACATTCTCATGCCTTTAATCAATCTGAACAAATTTTAAAATGAAAAACACCGCAGCAGGTACAAACTTAACAAGGATTAGGGTAAATGGGGCACTATTTTGGGGTAAATGAGGCACTTGATTAAAATAAATTGAGACAAATATTTAGCAAAACAATTATATTAACGCTTTGTTTTTTGTATTTTATACAGTATGTTTTTCAATTTTTAGTCAAAACAAATAAGAAAATGCTATAATCTATCAATACTAAAATTTTTAATTGGTGAGAAAGTAAGATTTCATGAACGTGTAAGAAAATGTATTCAATGTTTCTCGGTCTTGTTTTTCTCCTGATTACCGTGGTTCACGAGAATTCGCGATGCGTAGCAAACATCTTCGTACGCTTATCAAATGAGTTTTCGTCGCAGATTCGATAGTTAATGTATCTAAAATTGAAACTATACTCAGAAGTAAATGTCACTGCCATAAGTCTTGAACATATTAACATAAAGCTTTCTTAAAAAGCTGTAGTCAGTCGACTTCTCCCCCTTTACGATCAAAGGAGTGATGGCGAAGCAGCCACGCCAGAGAATGTGCTGTAGTACGGATAAAATTTAAAGAACAATTTGTCATAAAATTTATTTTCCATGAAAGCTGAGCGACAGATGTCAGCAAAAAGCACAGTTAGCATTGTTTTAATTTGTTATAAATGTTCATCAACGTCGATTAGTAAAATACAATCGTCTGGACTGAAAGAAATTTAACAACTTTCATAAAAATTATCTTTCTGCGAAAGCTAAGTGATAGTTGTCAGCGTAACACACACCAGATATTGTATTATATTTTTATAACGACTAGTGGATGCTGGTCGGCCAAAAAGAATTATCTTGACCCTATTTCTCGTGTTAATTTTTACACAGTGCGTAATATCATCAACGTCGGCGATAAAATGTTACTGAGAGGGGACGAAGATGAAATGTTTTGTCTAACGAACCGCTGAGTTTGTAAAATCGTAGGCGAAACCAGTAAGTTTTATAATATAAAATAAAAAGAGACGTTATTCGTCCAAATACTTCCGACCTTGAGGAACGACGTTTTGTAAGGCTTCCTTGCAAGTGAGCAAGTCATCGATGTAATCAAAGAAGCTGGTATATCACCGGTAGTTCATGAGATTTTTTTCAGAGTCTTGGAGATGTTTTCCAGTCGTCTAGCTGCTTCTAAACGAGGAGGTAACAGATTTGGTTTTCCTTAAAATTCAGTTAATGGAAGAGATATTGAAAATTTATAAATTAAAGTGCTTAGTGTGTAATGTTTTCATTTTTTTAAAAAAACTTATATGCGCTACAATAATAAGCGGAAAAAGGTTTTTCATTATTATATTATAATCGTTGGAAATTGCTTCGATTGTATCGTATGCATCGTGCGTACATCTCTTGTAGCGCTTTCGGCAAAGCGCACTGTGTAGCTATATGATCGGCAGTGTCAGTCAATAATTAGCTGAATTTATAATATGTGGTGACAAATAGCTGAGCACTTGTGGCAGAGCACGCTACCCGTAAATTCTCTTACATAAAAATGATCGGCCGTGATGGCTACAGCGGCGGCAGTCAACAATAGCTGAATTCATAATATTCTATGACAAAAAGATGAGCATTTGTAGGCTTCGGTAAGAGCGGCAGTCATCATTATTCGCAAAATCCGCCGCTACTGATCACTCAGTTCCAACAACTTCGGAGACTGCATTGCATCGCCCGCACCACGTTTTGTAGGAGAATTCCCTACACCGAAAAAACTTTTGCCCATCTTGGCTTGGATTTGAGACATGTGTATGATGATCACGTAAATTCAGATATGCCATACATTCAATTTAAAGATTTATGCTCCAGCTGCTGAAATGATGATGGATTTGGATTTGTTGTCATTGACATAGACAGACAAATAAATAATAGTAGATATAGAAAGGGTTTTGATAACTTTGCCATAAATATAGGACGTACATAGAATAATTTTGGCAGCTTACCTTAAGACATTGTAGCATCAATATGTATAAACAAGAAAAAAACATACTTCATCAATTGGTTAAGGCAAGAGAAGCCGTTAAAAGGAAATATAGAGAGTTAAAGCTTGAGAAAGATGAGGTTGAAAAAATTCTCAGTGAAACGTTAAAGCCGATTACAGATCCTCTGAAGAAAATCGTTACTGAAACAAAAAAAAAGACAAAAAATGTTAATCTATTATAAATAATTATTTTAATAACGATAAAAAGATAAAGTTGTTAAAAATTCGGATAGAGAAAAATGCAGTGATGATGAAGATGAGAGTGAAATAACATTTCAGTCCGTTTCCAGTGAAAACAGTGTTGATGATGATGAATTGGATAATACCTTTCAAAATCTAACTGATGATAGTATACAGACAAATAAAAATTCAACTAGTAATTTATACTTACAAATACTTGATCAAAATGAAAAAAATCTTTCAGATTAAGGGTATGGAGTTCGAAAGGAAAATGGAGTATACAAGCTGGGTGATTCACCAATATATTTTGAAAATAATCTAATTAAAATATAAGACTCAAAATATCCAATGAGTGATGGATTAATGGAGCTACTTTTTAAAAAACATCCCGATGAAACTCGTACTTCAGAGAATGATTTAGAAAAATATCGTATGATTTTAAAAACTTCGAATGCACATAGAAAGGGATTCAACGAAAATGGACCTATACGAACACATAATAG
>JAPYYV010027389.1:0-10516 GCA_030522625.1 Copidosoma aretas
TTAAACAAAAACAGGCAATTATTAATAATATTTTGATGGTAGTGTTAATTTTTCATTGACTTCCTCTTTATCAAACTTTTTGAATAAAGTCAAAAAGTTTCAATTTACATATATTGGAGCTCATTAAAGTTAGGGTGCAAGCCACACTCGCCTCTCCCCCTACTTGTAATGCCACCATTTTTGGAGAATGGATCTTTCTCTGCCGAAGAAGTGGAACTGATTTACAACATAGCCAAACGTAGGATTCACATTAAACGAATCATGCAGAGGATTCACATCAACAAAATAGTCGACAAGTTTACAATAGACATGTTACCTCATTGTGACAACATAACATTAATTTTTGTGTGTTGGTCAAGTTGCAGGTACCAATAATAATTACTAAAAATTAAAACTATTATTTATTGCTTGTATTTATATTGTGTTGTATTTATTTATACTATATAAATATGAAATATATACTTTATTTAATTATGAGATCATATCTGTGTTTATGGTGAGGTAAAATGTTTTCAAAATTTTTATTTTTACAGTATTTTTAACTGATAAGAAGTCAACACTTAAATATTATTTCTAAAACATTACTAAGTACTATTGTAGTTAAATTAAATAGTCAAATAATTTAATATATTACTCTTTATTATAATAAATTCTTTGATCTATTTCTTTTTGTTGACTATTTCCATATTCACACAAAGCAAGCAATAAGTGTGTAATATACATTTTTTCTAACTTAGGCATCACAGTTGAAAGAAAGGACTTATCTCTATGAATATTGACAAGGGCACTACCTTTAGGATACAAAATATACAAATCGCAATCTATAAGCCATGCTGTGTACATTAATACCTGACACTGGGTATAGTACTTATAAGATGATTTTAAACATAGTTGATCTTGTAAAAAATTTGAATAAGGAACAATTTTTTTTTCATCATTAACAATTGGTATGTCTTTACAAGAATAAGGACATTTTACTTCTAAAATTTTTGTTACACAGTAGTCTTCTAGAATAAAAGCATCGGCACTAGCACACAACCATGGCTGAGCAAGCATAACAAAAACATCGAGTGACTATATGGTAGATCCTGTTTTCTGTACACACTCAGCAATAGCTTCTTTTTAATGCTTAGTGCCATAATTAAGAGGTTTAACATAAGGTTTGGTTCATTTCTAAAGAAAGAAAATCTTTGACTAGCTGCTCAATACTTTTTTTGGTTCTACTTTTGATAGAATAAGCTTTTTCACTTGCGCTTATCCTGCACTTTCTAATCAAAAACGATTTTTTAGATTGACTTTGATCAAATGTTTTAATGCATGTTTCAATTATATCGTGTTCTGACAAAACTATTCTCTGATCATAGAATTTCTTTACATTAGCATCAATGATAGCACAGTTAGATATATATATATATATAAATCACTGGAGTTTGATAGATTTATCAAATTTTTAATCCATGCATTCATAGTTGATATCTCACTTCTTAACACAGCCTGACCTATCATTTCCTGAATTATTTTACTTATCAAAAACTTATTTTTGTTTACATCCTGTACTTTCAAAATATTAGTCAGTGGACAATCGATATCACGAACATCAGAATACTTACTTATCATGGGCTCGACATGCAAACTTTTAATATTACTGTTTTTTACTTTACAAACATCAGAAATTATCAAAGGTTTTGAATAGGAGTCTTTGCCAAGATGAGCATCAGAAGTTATAATCGCTATTCGAATGATACATAATTATTAGTTTTTTAAGTTAGGTCCAAGTGATATCTGTCGCTCCACAGTTTATTAGGGCTGATCGAAGTCAAGTGGGGAGCTGTGGAGGGCGTGGGGGCTTTACTCATTTTTTGTCGGGTTTAAATCACGGAGAAAATCAAGAATTTCACCTTATTATCTGGTAGAGGTGTGTGGGGGGATGTGTGGACAGTCCCACCAGAATAATTATATAATATAGGTAGACATATATATGTGTATATATATATATATATACACAATTATATCCTTCTTGCTATTTCCGCACATCAATATCCTCCGAATTACTTTACTCTTGAATTTTTGTCTGCAATTTTAAACAAGATTAAATTTTATTTGTAAAGTAAAATTGTTTGTTTTCATTTTTTATCAGTAATTATTCATCATTTTTTGTGTACAAAGTTTTCTGTGTGGTAAAATATAATTAACGAATAATGTTTTATTAAGAGAGAAAATTTCAATACATCATAACATTTTACATTTTTTTTCCTGTTTTGAGATATTTAAATAACTATACAATACATCGATATTTGATGAAGTAAGATAAAAAATAAGTAATTATTTGAATGATTTTTTTAAGATCAAGTGCATAAACGGAAGTGATTGGTTAAGGGATGATAGGAAGTGGAGTGCGCACGGGAGCAAAGCCCTGCTCGTACTTATATATATATATATATATATATATATATATATATATATTCAAATACTAGTGATAAAAAATATCGTTCTCCTCTAGAACATGTTTTCAATAAGAGAAGGTGGGTCGAACGGGTATAGCGGGTGGGATGGGCAAGGGAATGTCTCAAAAACTGAGACATATTTTAAGACTTTTTGTTTTGTATTTTCATCAACAGCATTTATATTATGTCCCGCATAACAGATATAAGAGAATAGGATCCCTATTATTTACTACTAGATAGTTTCATTTTTAGAAAATCAAATTAAATAAATCAAACAAACTACTTAGAAAATCAAATTAAAATAACCTACATCGTTTTGCATGGTATCATTTGAAAGCTTAGGTCTTTAACTTAAATCTCCATCTTTTAAACATTTTCTATGATTTTAGGGGAGTGATACTAGATTTTTGCTTCGGAAAAATTCCTCGATTAATGATTTTTTGTTGAACGTCCTGGGAGAGGTATGTAGAACAACATATCAATTTGTGCACGCGATGCATGGGGTGCTAAATTTTTTATTTAACAATCAACACGCAAAAACAAAGTTTTTTGTTTATAACTTTCAGAATAAATTTTTAATGAAAAAGTAGATAGCACCATTAGAAAGAACGGAAAATTTTACAAAGGAAACGTATTTAACATATTTTTTTTAATGAAACCCGAGCGCTCAGTAATTTGTTCACTAAGGCTCCAAAGCGCGCTAAGTCAGCCGCCTGTTACTCTAGAAATGCGCCGGAGTGAGCGCTCGCACCGCACAAAAGAAGCCATAACTTTAAAATCACCAAAGCAAATGATATGAAACCAATTTGATATCAAAAAGGATCAGTTATTTTAAGTATTTCACGTGTCTAAACAATTTTTCTGACTTTTGAATTTTTTTAAATCAAGTAAAAGTCAAGTCTTAAACAAAATATTATACTATTTCGTAAAATTGATCGGTAATCGAACAAAAACTCCTCCTCCTACAAACAAAAATGGTTTCTTATATTTAAGGGTATTATCCAACATACGTATTTCACGAAAAAAATTAGTAAATTTTTTTTACGAATTGCAGGACTTTAAAGTTAGTCAAGTAACGAAAAATTTAACATTCGAATTGGAATCGTAAACTTCAATTGGAAATAATAATTATTTGAAAATGAATATTGGCATTCTACCGGTGGTCAATTTAAAGCTTTAAATGTGCAGTATGAGATAAAAAAAGTTTTCCCGAATAATTACATGTTTTCACAATTTTTTATATGCATGTTGAAGCGGTCGACATTGGCGGCGACGTCATAGATCCTTCTGTAGTTAGTTTTTTGTGTAATTATTTTCAATAGACCCTACAGAAAAATAATCTATCAGTTGTCAGCGCGCAACTTTGTCACAATTAGTTTAAACAAAATTTCTTAAAACAAAAAATACAAAAAATTTTACTTTGATCTGAAAAAAAAAATTTCAGTTTATTTGAATCATTGTGATGATAAAATATAATCAGTAATTTTTTCGTAGATTGCATAGTTTTTAAGTAAGAAATCCACAAAGTTATAATAATGTGGATTTTTTTACGATGAAAACAGCAGTTTACAAATATTCTACGATGAAAACAGCTTTATAGATCAACTTTTTGAAGCTGGTGTACGGTGTAAATTAGCTGTATATGGGGCTTCAAAATTGGAAACAGATTTAAATGAATATCGTTACAAACGTTTCGTGACGAGTGTGTTAAAACGGAGAAAAATGACACTAGCATACATACCTCCAACGAGCAATGCAGCGCTACAGCATATAAAAAGAGTTTTTTTGCAAGTACAGCCATGGTTAAATACAACGCTACCACCGCAAGAATGGGGATGGACGAAAAAGACTGTTTTTGAACCCGTACGTATGACACAACCCCCAGCACCAGACAAATTGCTGCAAACTTTGTTTTGAAGTTGTAAACGTGGCTGTGTGAACAATTGTGGTTGCAAAAAAACGGGGCTGTATTGCAGCGTAAACTGTTTAAATTGCAGTGGAGTGGACTGCTCGAACAGTCCACAAGTCGACTCAATAGATGAAGACTCGTCCGAAATGTTGGAAAGAATGGCAGAAATAACGAATGGCAGAAATAACAGAGGAACCAGCTGAATGAATATAATGGATTTTTTAAGATTGTCTAATGATTTATCAATGTGTAGTAGAAAAATATATGATTTTCGTAAAATATCCATATGTATATTTATTTATTTATGTATAGTTACATAAAAATTAAATAAATAGATTTTTTTAAACTTGACATCAGATTCATACCCAGCATTCTTAAAAACCCCCTGTGATTTATTTTCATAATTTTTTGTCGATTTTAATTAAAAGTATTGAATTTCATTGGTAGTTAAACAATTTAATGATATGTATTTAATAACTAAAATATTTTTTTTTTTATTTACATCAGATTTATGATCAGCGTCCTTGAAAACCCCTAGGGAATTATTTTAAAAATTTTTTATCCATTTTTATTACGGATATTCAATTTTACATCTAATTTTTTTAATAATTGTTATTAATAATTGAATAAACAATTAGCACTTTGTTTTAGGATAGCACAAATTTTATTTACACTACTAGGAAGCAAATGCACAAGGTTTCATCGAAAACTATGGATCGAAGAATTATTCCGAAGTTTAAGTCTTATTTCGTCTAATATTACTCCACTATTTACATTCAACACATTAATGGGCACGAGCAGTGCCACAATATGAGTTTTATGTATCTATATTGAGAGTTGCAAATATATACATACAGGTATCAGTTGTCTGCTGTGAGCTGGGATTATTATAAGTTATGTATACATGATATCCGTGCTCATCCATACCCTACATTCTGCTCACTTGTACCCTTTAGCAGAAGACGATGGGTAAATTTGAGCATTCTTGGGTTTCACTTGATACACGGAAAAATTGTTAAGAAATTGTAATGTCAATTATGATAAAGTATCATTTGGGACATAATTGATGAAATCACATGTTTTTAAAATAATTATACTTTAAAATTTGTTATCATGATGAATTCATAAAAAAAGGGGCCCATGCTGCCCCACCTCCCCTCTATCAGGACGTTTGCGACGTGACTGGTAGGAAAGGCCATGGATGTGCATCTGGCTAAAGAAACCATGGAGGATCCTAAGACCCTACTGTGCAAGTTCATTAAAAACTTTCCTTGCATTCTAATCTTTCGATACTTTTTACAATAATTTTTTTCAGATCAAAACTTTTTTACAAAGTTCTTTGACTATGTAAGTGTTTATACAGCTATGAATCGAATGAAGATAATAATCTGCTAGGTACATCTTTCTAGTCAATCCTGTGTATATAATTTTTTTCAGCATTCTTTGTTGTACTGTAAGACACTTCTCGGCCTTTTTCAGGCTTGATATTCTAATAACTTTACAGTATGGGCAAGTGCCGTCTTAAGAAGACAAAGTTTTCATACAAATTCTCGCAATATTTTAATTAAACGAGTTCAATCGATTGTCAATATAAAAAATTAGGCACATAAAATATAAATTATGTGATTTGTACAGCTTTTCTTTAATCATTAATCTTATTTCATTAGTATAAATACAATTTTATCATATCACAATTTTAAAACTGTACGTATTTATAAAAAATTTTGGTTATATTGTGAATTATTCACATTCGAATCTAAACTCTTTAGCACATATATAAGATCACGATTAGCATACGTCATGACTATTAAACTACAGTGAAAAATAGGCTTAATTCCTAATCATGGTTAACGCGACGCGCTCTAAAATTTGATATGCCGTTAACTTCACTCTCACTGAAATTATAATCTTTAGCAGTTTTAACTTTGTTTATTAAGTTACTTTGTAACTAGCAGGCAGCATTGTGGCTTTCTAAAAGATTACAAATAATAATTTTATATTTTATCACCAAAAATTCTGATCAACGGTTTTTCTGTTTTTGTTGTTAAAAAGAAACTTATAGTTTAGTAATATAACTCCAACTTAAGCAAACTGTGGCATTATTAGCTCCAATGGTTGTTTCATCGTAAGCTTCCACTTGAGCACCACTTAAATTAACACCCGTGAGTCTTAAAGATATACCTGCTCCTGTATAATATGAGAGTAAATTGGTAGCAACAGTAGCAGCGACAGTTTCAGCTGCAGTTTTAGATCCAGTTTCGTTAATATCTTGCATTCAAGCGTTGTGTCACAACTGTTCAGCAGAGTATAAGGTCGAGCTAGCATTATTTTTGATTTTGCACTCCAGCACTGTTATCATATTTTAAAATAGCTTATAAATCTTATTTACGGCCTGCAAAAATCATTTTTAGTAACTCGTGCAAAAAAATTAAATATATATAAGTATGATAAAGCTTTTGCATGCTGCTAAGGGTAAAGCCTCTACTGTAAAAGTCAAATAAGATGTCAAAGCCTTCCTCAATTTTAGAAACATTGAAGCATATCAGTTCAGAGACTTGCATCGTGGCAGCCGTGGAGTGCACACGTGCGCATTTTCGATCAAGATCAAAGTAAGGCATTAACAACTTAAATAGCAGGAAAAAATATTAGCAAGGCATAAATCAACAACAAAAAAGTTGGGAGAGTGAATATTGAGTAAAAACTGCAAAATAAAGAGTCGTGTTAATAAGAGGTAAAAACG
The DNA here is from genome assembly GCA_030522625.1 of Copidosoma aretas. Taxonomy (NCBI): domain Eukaryota; kingdom Metazoa; phylum Arthropoda; class Insecta; order Hymenoptera; family Encyrtidae; genus Copidosoma; species Copidosoma aretas. The sequence continues at coordinate 7,094 of JAPYYV010027389.1, forward strand.
CAAAGTGAAGTTGAGGTTAGGAAGCCGTGCTACGAGGATAAAAAAAAAGTTGCCAAAGACCAGAAGCACAGTTGTCACAAACAACACCACGCTAGAGCTGTGTGGTATAACAGTAAGGAAGATTATAAAAAAGTGACAACGAAGGGTGACCCGAAGTTAATAAACAAGAATCCTACATAACTAAGTGCAAAAGTGAGTGAAATTAAGGTGGCGTGAAACAGTTTTTAACAGTTAACCATAGGAGTGTATTGGTTTTATAAGTGTTTAAAGATTAAGGAAAATGGATAAACAGTGAACTAAAGACTTTAAGAGAACGTCAGAGGGACTTCATATATTTAGCGCGAAGTGTTGCCAACCTCATATAGCAAAAATATAGTTAGTACCTAACCTTTCAGACAGCAAGTATCCGAGTTTTAAGTCCGACAAGTCATAACAGATGGCGTTATTGTGATTCTAACAACACACTTTCACAAATTCATACATCACTACGTATTAGTATAGTTATTGTGGTTGTATTTTCAGCAAACTTCCAAACCTGTATTTATGCTATGTTAATGATGATTATGCCAAGATTACTATAACATTATGTTATGACTGTCCATATGAATATTATGTTTTACAGATAATGTCAGTTTTGCCATATTTTTATTCTAGATATTTGACTTTGCATTTTGAATGACATCAAATTTGGTCTTAAAAATAGGCATTTAATTCTATTCATAAACGGACATTATGTAAACAGACATAAACGACTTTGTTTTTTGTATAGACATTTAAAAGTATCGTCTCCTAATGGACACTTAATTGCATATTGTAATAGACATACAGTTTGGCATATTTAATTGTCTCAATTTTCGTACATGATAGCTCTCTGATGAGATTAGAGGCTGGGTGCTACTGCAACATAAGAAAAGTTAGTTGTAAATGGCTATTTAAAATGACTTTGAAGTAGTTGGTACTGAATTTTTATAAATATAGCCATACCACAGTACTATTTAGTCTTCAAAATTGGAGTTCATAATGTATGACAGTATTTTCTGCCATTGCCGTTTATAAGTTATTTTCACGTAGACTCTACTATGAAGTGGTTTTGTTATCATCGATACAATCATGTGCCATATTTTCCAAGTCTTACTCTAAATTCAGAGCTATACGTATGTGCAGAAATGGTATTTTTCTGTGTAAGCCTAAGGACTTTTTAATTTTTTATTTCTTACATAGTTTTTCTATTTATCATAAATTGCATCAAAAGTTTCTATTTGCACATTCTTATAATATAATTTGATTCAATAATGCTCAGTCTGACATTCCTAAATTTTTCTTACGTCATACGTATACCATCATGTTTTAAATTTACAAATCTGAAAATAACTGAGACATTTAAATTCATTAGTACTACATTTTTTGTAACGTAGTAGCAATTATATCAGATCACCGAACATGCAGATGTAATTAGGTTGGTGAGTCTCAACTGGTTAAGTGATCTAACATCTTCGTATCAGGTCCACTGACGCAATGTTAACTAGGTCACAAGTAATGCAAACAAATTAATTAATAAAATTAAATGTCTCAGTTACCCTCAGATTTTGAAATCTTATACATGATGATATACGATTAAATTTTAAAAACCTTAAGGATTACGTATAACTTGCAATAACTTCAATGTTGTTTAATTTTCACAAAGCTATATTGCAATGCCGTTCACCATACGTATGGATGGAAAAGATATCATTTCTGCAGCTTTAGGAAGACTGTGGAAGATTGTTAAATAATTGTATCAATGACAATGGTCCATGGATATCCCTCGACGTACCAGAAATTTTCTCTGTTAAAACGGATCAGCACCTTGACCGAGTACCATTTTTGGTTGAAGTCCCTGGCCTTGAGCCTCGACCCTACGATGCAATGCAGACCAGCTTCGACCCTACGATGCAATGCAGACCAGCTTGTTCAAGAATGTTGTGTCATACTTCAAAAATTTCTTGGTTCTCGTGTACCAGATCCCACGTTTTACGTTTTAACTGCCTTAGCCTGTAGTAAAAATAGAATACTATCGTCATGGGTTTGAGAATTGAGAGAGCATTAAGAACTGATGATACTATAACAAACATAATCTCACAGCTAGACGACATATTAATAAAGTACTTACATAAAATTTGACAGAAGTAAGCCTCAGTGAATATAAATTCTCCAAACAAGTCCAATCATGATAGTCAACTAAGACTGTACTTTAACAGTGATACCTTCAATGAGAATCTGAAAATCTTTAAATCTTATAAGCACAAATGATACATTACTAGTCACTAATAGTTTATCGTAAATAAATTTTTATTCATGTATAATCTCAATGGACTTACTACATCAGTGGAAAAAATTACTCAAACATCACTATATTTAGTATTTTCTATAGCTTGCTCTCTGTCAGACTGACCACGATCTTCATTAATACTCTGGCTCTGGCATCTCATGCCAGAAAAATCTAAATCGTTTTCTAAGTCGTCAACTATGCAATTTGTTTTCTAAAAACTATGATTGCTTTTTCATCTAGAGACATGTATTGAAAGAACTTCTGTAACTAAATAAATACAAATTTTACAAACCAGGAATAAGTGAATATATAAAAGACGAAAAACAAATAGTAAATTATACTATATTTGTTTTATGCTCTTATCAGCAATGTAAATCTTTTGTGTGACTAAATGTACAGCTGTCCAATCCATTGATACAACAGAATCAGTAGCATGATTCTTCATATACGAAGTAGCTTATCGTTAAAGGGGGCAAAGTCACACTATCTTGAAGCTAGTGAAAATACATTTTCTTCATTTTTACTTAAATTGTTATTAAGATAATCAATTATACGAGAAATTTATGTTCTATTTACGCAGATTGACTATTAGAACGGATATCGAACAAAGTTTTTTTGATTTTGGCCTTGTAGCCCATGTCCAGCATACGATCAGTTTCATCCGAAGTATGATACACATTTAACATTTAAATTTCATCTTTGTCTAGATCATTAGGTCTTCCTGGAGTGGCAATAACAATTTTAACTCCTCCTGAAAGTATAAGATATGCAAGAGTTTTTTCTAAGAAAATTACCACCATAAGCAGAACAAAATATTAAAGTGTGATACTTAAAAGTCATTAGCACTGAACATAAGAAAAAATACATGAGTTACCTGTACCAGTTAGAGTAATAACCATCGTGTCTGCCGTTTAGCAGTATTGACCATGCTTGGCATTCAATGCGACTTTGTTTGCTGAAACTTTCTTTTCTTTATTGCACTAATATATATATATATATATATATATATATATATTTCGGACATTCCACGTCAACCGGGACACCTCAATGGCCAAAATTCAACGCAATCTAGAAAATTCCTTCTGGGCTCAAAATGTTCGTATGATCATAGGCTT
>JAPYYV010027391.1:0-13011 GCA_030522625.1 Copidosoma aretas
ACCTCTCGCTAGGTAAATCGGCCGAGCCACTTGTTCGACATGCGAATATATGTATAAACGAGCGGACTGGAGTGGGCTCGAGGAGAGGATAATCAGCTCGAAAGTCCGAACGGCCGAGCGAAAAATATCCTGCGCCGGACTCGAGTCCGCTGGAGTGTGCTCATACCCCTCCTGCCTATATGTGCAGCCTACCTGCGCATATACAGGTACTGTGCTCGCTGATAATGGCAATAATCCCACGGGCATATTATTTTTATGATACAACATAATATTCGTCCATTGCTGCACTATTATTCAGAAAGCGCACTGCTCCTGCGCGTACAGTCCAGCGCGCGAACGGAGATTAACATGTTTAAATATCATGCAGGAGGTGAAGGATGATTTTTGTTTTCCCGACCTCTCGACGAATTCTCGTTCATCTATTTTCGTTTTTCACCGAGTGAATGGAGGGGAAAAAAAAAAAGAAAAGAAAATAGAGCTTGCAGCAATAGCACCGGTCGCGGCGCAGGTAAAAAAGAGTATACGGATCGTCTCACAAAAACTGGGTTATTTCATGAAACCTATGCATAGAAACAATGCATTTTTTTTTATTTCGAGCTGAAACTTTTATAGAAATGTGTAAAATAATTCTCTCTGGATAGTCCTTATAAAATCAAGTAGCAAAAATATTTGCCGCGTAGTTGTAGGATGGGGAAAGGGACCAAAAAGTCATTACCGTAATGCGAAGCATTTAAAAATCTCATTTTCAGCTGCCTATACTGCATGTATGATAACATTTAAATTGTTTTAAGATATATTTTCCAATAATCTCAACCATTCAACATACTTTCTAGCGATTAAGGACGACGAAAAAAAAATTCTGAAAGTGTACAAGGCGTTTCAATTGTAAAGCCTATAGTTTTTACACTTTTGAATAATACGAAACAATTGATTTAGTTGGGCCGAGTGGTCCATTCTTTGACATTTGGATTTTACCATTTTGTATACTAAAGCAAACAAGCATGACGACCATTTTTTTTCAATTAGAAATTTCAATGCGGCTAGTTCTATCGACTAAAATATGCGGTCATAATCGTAATGCCTCTAATCTTGGAGGTATTTCAAATTATCAATAAGGTAACAATAGTGTATGAAGGCTTATGGTGCGCATATTTACCAAACTAAATTTCATTGAAACGTTCAAAATTGCCAAAAAAGTACCATTACGTAATGCTGTTTCAAGTTTTTTAAAAATATCATTTAAATTAACATGATTTTTATAAAAATGACAATGGAGCTGGGCCTAAAAGTTTCCAGCTAGTTTGGACCTCACGTATCATACAAAAAATAACAAAAAAAAAAAAAAAAAAAAAAAAAACAACACGCCCAAAAAATTAAACGCTCTATTTTGAAAATCCTATTCCACGCCCCAAAATGTCCCGTGTTTCGTGAAATGACCCATATATGCTACATATACGAGGCCGTAATACATGCCCCGGAATATAACGGGGGTAACAAGCGTCCGCGCGAACGAGCAGGCGAGGGGCGAAATCTCGCTGGTCCGACCGGAGGAGCTACAAACCATATGTACACGTGTACCGCGCCGTTTCTGGTGCCCCTGTGCACAGCTCGTCCGCATTATGCGCCCACATTATAATTTCGCAGGTCGACGCGCACCACGCGCGAAAATTCCCGCGCCCGGCTAATATTACCGGGACGAGGGAGGGGGGAACAGCCTCCCCCCCCCCCCTCCCCTAGCAACATCGGAGCGTCGAGCTTTTATTTCATTTGCATTCGGGGATTCCCCGCGGCCGGCTCCGAAATCTGGCGCATTGTTCTTTCACGATCTCGGGAGAAAAAGCTCCGACCGACGACGGCATGGACTTTTAAGCGGTACGAAAGGCGTGCAAGAGGCGTGTTAAAGCTCGCGGGGATGCGTGCGACGCAAAAATTATCCAGCGCTCGATGTATTTTTTCCGCTCGCAGATTTTTTTTTTTCATTCTTGATACTCGTCGACCAGACCCTGGGCGTTTTTACGCGCGAGTGTGATTTCTCCCCTCTCGACTTTGCGCGATATTATTTTCAGCGCGAAAAGTCAAAAAAGCTTGGCTCGGTGCGATAACGCTTTTATATTAGCGAAGGGGTTCGGACGACCATCCGAAGCCCCGTATAACGCGAGTCCTCGCCCGATTCGAGGCCGTATCCGATCCACCGCACGGGGCTCTAATTTGGCGCACGGGCTCGGCTCCAATCTGATCCACGGGACGAGGAAGGAGCCGCGGTTATCGCGCACATTCGAGCAGCTCTCGATGTTTCCCGGGCACATCGCCCCCGCACGTGTGGGATCGTTCGAAGGACCGGGAGAGATCAGAATCGGGCATCGCCGATGTGCTGCCAGCGGTTCGAGCTGTCCGTTCGTGCGGGGTACGTTTGTAGAGGTGTCGAGGGAGGCGCATTCACACATTCTCACAAAAAAATCACTAGTTTCCAGCGATACCTCTTGATTCAAGAAAATTTGATGCTATAATTCTACGAGTTCGATCAAAATATGTTCTCCAGAAACAAGAACTGGACTGAGTAAATAAATATATGTTTTGTCGAAACATGGAAAATAATACAGTTCCAATAAAATTTTTCGAGATATAATATTTTATAACGAGCGAGCGTATATTTTTTTCCATCTCAAGTCCATCGAACGTACATTTTATTTTATGCCCGATAATTTTGCGACGCAACCTTGTCAAACCTAAAAAATGTTTTTACCAATGCCCGGGCGCAAGGATGATTCATCAATCGGGGGACGTTGCGAGTTAACAGATTGCCCGTAGAGTATTAGCGCGGCCACGATTACCCGCGCCAGCTCTCGCGACGGGCTCGAGGCTATTAATGCTAGCTGTGGCTCGCGAAATTGATAATTGTAACTGAAGGATCGGCCGTGCCTCCGAAGAGGAAAAAACAGCACTTTACGGCGTCGTTACTCCTAGTTGATTTTGAATCCGCGCGATAAAATGCAAAATATCCGCGCGGCGAGAGGGAGAGTAATTTTCGAGAGGGGGGAGGACTGGATTAGCATAGCAGGCACAATAAAACCCGCGGAGGAAGAGGCGTTTCCGAAGACACGGCCGTTAATGTCAGCCGTCGTGCATGTTTATGCCGCGGAGGAGCGCGAGCTCCTCCTCCCCGGGAGCGTGTCCGTGTGCGTCTGTGTTTTAAATGCAGTTGCACGTCTGCGTGCGGCTTTTCGAATGTGCGCAGGGAGAAAGAGAAAGGGGGAGGGATCGGTATGCGCGCGGAGTGTCTTGTATATAATACACCATCAGCGGAGACAATAGTCGCCCCGGGGCCTTCCGTCGCGGCTCGGGGCAACTCGAGCCTATCCCCGGATTCTCCGCGAAGCGTCCCCCTGCGGTATGTTGATTCGTCATACAAAGGATGGTCGCGATGACGATTTTATTGCTCCCATCGTGGAAATTCCATTGCCCCAATCGTCGCACTATCTTCGCTCACCGTGAACAATTTATTCGAAACACCTCCGCGTATCGTATCATACGTCGCGTATATAAAATAACATGCATTTTCTTCGTCTCCTTTCAACCGACGTACACATCATACATCTACACGTACCTACAGCGAAGCGCCAACTGAAACCGGTAATTAAGTATAACCCGCGGAGAGGCGCTCACGTCGCGACGGAGAGATGCGATCGAGATCGCGGGCAAAAGTCTCGGTGATTTACGCGAAAGCCATCGGGGCCAAAAATCGAAATCTAATCGCGGGAGAACTTCTCCCCGATCGCTCGTGGCGCTGCCATATATATATATATATATATATATATACACGCTTCCCCCGCGTACGATCGCCGGCTCCGATATCGATAGTCTGAGATGCCATGTGTATATACATATACGGGAGAAAGAGAGCCGGGGATTCGCGCCGCGATGGAAGAGCGGATGACCCCCGAGGCTGTCGAGGAACTGCGCGAGCTCTTCGTCCCGGATGCCTGATGTATGTGCCTACGAGGGTGAGTGTGTTACATATAATACAGAGTCTCTGCTCTCCGGATAATAAGCACCTGCCTGTGACGTGCACGAAAGCAAGAGTGGGTGTGTGTGTATAGGAATAGGGACTTTCGTGTATATATATAGGTGCCCTCGCGGGCTTTTCGGACGGGTGAGAGGGCGGCCCCGTGGAGAGAGGGTGGGGGTGGGGGGGGGCTGGACTGTGCACTGCGGTTCCTGTGTGTAACGTACGGTGTAATAAGAAAAAAAGGAAAAAGGGAGAGGAAGATGGGGAACGTGCATGTATACGCATCCGCCAGCCGAGGTATGCGAATTGTTTCGGCGCTGTGGGCATATTGTGCAGTTTGGTGTATACGGATAAGTAATAAGTATACATATAGTTTCGAGCCATCGGGAGTTGTTTGGGGGATTTTTTTTTTTTTTTGGCCCCGCGTGCCCGGTCCTTCCCGGGTGTGTGTTTTATGGGTCTAAATTATACGACTTTGACTTGAGTTCTTGTATGCTGTTTTTTTGTTTTATCTGGGTCCGAACAATAGTACGAGTTTGTCTTGGACGGATGAACAGGTGGCTAAGTTTATGAAAGAGGGTACGGTTTATTGCACGCGAAGCACGATATTTATCATCGGGGCAAAACATTCATCGGTTTCACTACTGCAACGTGCATCTATGCTAGAGAAATACAGAAGGAAATGAAACATAGTTGATTTTCCCACGGATACAATGACGCTAGCCTGCGCAAAAGGATAGAATTTTCTTCCACAGAATTTTCACTGCGTCATCGTCATGATCTGCAATAGTGCGACCAAGCACACTCGAAAAAAACATATACAGCAGATTGTCCGGCTCGGTAGTGCAGCCAGAGATCCGCCCCAGCTCGCGAGCTGTTAATGATCCGACAAACCCTTTAGCACCGAGCTCTTCGCCGCTGCCGCCTGTACCCATACGTTACACATTTCCGAGTCCAAGCGGGGGCTCAAAATCCCAACGAGCTTTCGCAGGTCACTCTCATCGGACCGATCGAACGGACTCTCGCCTGTACGCAAAGAACTGGGACAAAGTCGCGCGGGTCGGGCCACCGAGGACGAAGCAAGTGGCTTGAAAACTTTGCGCGGCAGTGGTACAAATTAGCCACCCGCGTTCATTGTTCTCGCGGCGCCCCACCTACTGTCCGATCATATTTACACGACGGTCGTTTCGCAAATCTCCACCAACACCGTCTCCCTGTAATCTATTTACTCGAGTCAGATTTCGGGCTTTTAGGCGAAAGCTCGGACTGTTTTCCCCGACATTTTACATTGACGTCCGATCAAAGTTTTATTCCTCTGTAATTGCGCGTTATTGTTCAAAACCTTTCCCTTCTAAAACCATGCCCTTTTCCTGCAAGCACATGCTTTTTTTCAAGCAAAAATGATCAAAATCATTCATGCGAGATTTCCTGAAGAAAAAAAAAACCACCAATTCCTGATATGGATGATTACTTTTAAATCGAAGCCTACTTGACGGAGATACTATTCACTTCGTTCTCTCAGAACCGTTACGAATTCAAATTCTAAAACGGGCTACATGGGTGAAAAAAAATGTTGCAACAACCATCCAGCCGTGAGCGTACTACGAGCGAAGCAAATTTTTACAGAGCAAAATATGGAGTGCGAACCGTACACCGCACGCACGCAGGCATTTGTATATCCGTATGCAAATTGACGCGAAACGCGAAAGTCGGCTGTCCGTATAAATGCACGTGTATCCGCAAAGTTTTGACGGTTCGGCTCGAGTTGGACGCTCCCTATAAGCCGTTCAGCTGACGGACGGGGCCAGCTATGAATTACTGACGAAGCCCCGCTCTATTCCGGAGACGGGCCGACCGGCGAGGACCGAGTTTTCTCTCGTGGGCTCGATTTTCCGAGCGCGCCCGTACACACAGAATTGGACCCGCACCGACAGCTGCCCTGCACGTAGCTAACGACCCATATCCCCTCTCTCTCTCGCCGAATTCGCCGACATCAATGTTTCATTGAATCCCCCCCTGATAGTTCGAACGCTCCATTTCAAGATTAACGCACAGCCACTCCGGAATCACGAGTAAACCGCCTGCCGGCTGATAAAACTTGGCGGTGTTATACCTGCCCCTGAAATCTTGACGTACGCGGAGGAGAGCAAAACAGCGGATCGTTGAACCTTCGCCTCTCGCGTAAATCATGCACGCCCCGCTCGTATCCCCGTCGTCCCGGTCTCCCCATAGTATCCGTACGCAAGCGGGCTCGAAATAAAGAGGGGAATGATACGAAAAAAAAAAAAAAAACTCGCGCGCTCGAAAAATGATTTCGCGCAAAATGCTCTCCCGGATCTGCGCGTACGTACGTACGTATAACGTACGTAACGGCGGCTCGGAAAAATAAAATTCGAGGAGCGCGCCGAGCGGGTATTATCCCCCCCCCCCCCCGTCGTAGAGGCGCTCGGGCTTTTCAAGCTCTGCTACCCCCGAAGCAGACGGAATATATACACACATCCAGCCAGTGCTCTCGTCGCTGCTGCTTCGTACATTATAACGTTATGACGGGAGAGCGGTGTGGCGTGTACAACAGCAGTGGCAGCCGCGGCAGTCGAGCAGGTACTTATACACGGCGTTATTTTACGCGCAGGTAAGGAGGATCGTACGGCGCGAGTGCGCGGCCGGAAGTTTAGCCGGGCTCTGGAACAAATGGTCCGACGCCCGCGCAAATACGCGCGTACAGTTTTATTATGAACAAAGAGAGGGGGGGGGGGGGATACTGCGAAATTCGCGCCGTTTCATTCGAGCGATAAACTTCCGATTAGACGTGTATACGTAGACGCTGCGTGCGTGTGCAGCGGCGGGTTGAGCGGGCGAGTGGTATTATAATACACTGCACAATATAATATAATGCCGGAACGAAGAGAGGCGCGCGGCTTTTCGTTCTTATTACGTGTATACTTTTACCATTCGCCGGTTATTGCGCTATCGAGTTGTAGCTTGTAAGCGCTCGTTGTTTTCTCCATTCAAATATCCAAAATTCACCGTATTTTGTCTTTTAAATAAATTCGCATTCATTGCTAAAAACGCATTTAGATATAAAAATAAAAAAAAAAATATGTAATTAGATGCACTGCTAACAATAAATACGACTATTTTAAAAAGTAAAAGACGGTAGATGCGTAGCTGTTGAGATGGGGTAAAAAAACCAGCCCTTGTTTATTAAAATCAGATGATAATCGATATATTTTCATGGGAAAGAGTTTTACTTTTTGATGCTTCGAAATGAAGTGTGCCGAGCTTTAATGCAAGCAAGAAAAATGATATCCCGAATCGTATCCCTTTTTCGCGGCAAACTCGAGACCTACCTTTTCGTTCGCAAGGGCCGACGACCCGTCGACCCCCGGTCCCCGAACATCGGGCCATTTTTCACCGTTCTCACTCGGACGCGAAACAAAATTTAAAAAAGCGATCGAGTTACGATCGTCCGCCGTTGGAAATTTTTCCCTCCCCGAATCTCTACACCAATTTACTGCCACGTACGCGCACTCGATCCCATGCGCGCCCAGTGCACGCGCAAAGCACACACGAAACACACACACAGCCGGCGTATCGATACGGCCTCGGATCATCATTTCGCGTTCCGCTCGTTCCGCTGCTCGCGCGGCGCGCAACAGGAGTGTACCGTGCACAGGAGCCCGGCGCGGGGCGGTTAACTGTAGCCGAGGCCATATTTCGAAAAATGCAGCGCAGTCGCTGATAGATCAAACAAACGCGGGATTGGATTATTTTTTATCGCTCTTAATGGCAGAGAGAGAGAGAGAGAGGGGGCGAGCCGAGCGGAACGCGGACGGGCTCACAAAGCTTCGCGCTGAAATCAATTTCGCCGGATCCCCCGAGCGCGCGGTGTGTGTTTTGGTGCACGCGGATATGTATTGCGCGCACCGGCACACGCGCGCGGGCTCTCCTCTCTCGTTCGACTCTTTGTTGTGCATACCGATCGAACAATTTGATATCCCTGTGTTTCATCTGTTCTCCCCCCCCCCCCCCCCTCCCTGGTGCTACCAACTGTACTGCAGTGCGAACGCACCCCTTTCCTGCACGGCTCGCGCTCGGTGCAGCCTGAAATTCTTTTTTTTCCCGAACGAAGCCACCGAGCGGCTCGAACGCGAAAAATTACCAAACGCGCTGTTCAAATCGTTCGGGCGCGGAGCGGGGGAGAACAAATTTCAATGGCAGAATGCTGCGAAGGGGAAAAATCGAGAGCCGTGTAAAATATGCCAAAAGGACAGGAGGGAAGCTGATGTAATAAAATTTGGTGTGTAGGATGAGCTAGCAGCGTCAAGCGGCTGGTCGATGCGAAGGTAGTCCATTACGAAGGAAGCGCAAACATTGACACGGCGCAATCGTTTTCGCGGGATCTGGATTGTGCTTTTATGACGCGTGGTGCGTATGCCGCGATAAGAGCGACTGTTTGTATTATAGCACAGGAGAGCGCATAGAGTAAGGTTGATGTTTCCATCATTGGTGGAAAGAAAGATAGATGGCCGAAGCTGTACATGCAATGGTCATTTTGAACGGTGTACTGTTTGTAATTTGAGATTCGAGTGCAGGGCGCTTGAGGGGTGAGCAAGAGCTCGATCTATATAGGGTATAAGAAGGCACGATTAAAAAAATAAATCTCTTTTTTTCAGTCAACAATTTTTTGCGTTACAAAGTGAATTTAAGTATTTTCCCAGCCTTCTTTAAAAAGTATTCGAAACGAGGTAATGGTTCAGGGAGGGGAACAACGCCGATCATCAGACGCGATGTGTTTCAATGAAACTGCTGGCTCATAAATACCGAAAATATAACCTTCTGGTGGTTTCGGTGAAATCATATACTACAGACTGACTTTTTTTCACGCGGAAAATGTTATTTACCCGTAGAACGACAGTGCATCGAATTTCTTCTTCGTGCTACACCAATTAGTAAGTATTCCTATGAATGTTGTGTTTGTTGGTTGGACAGGGATGTATTTGAAGGGGCGATGGTTCAACGATTTTTGTCCCGAGTACGCCAACGAGCAATTGATAGTGGATCCAGTGAGTCCTATTAGTGTCGATAACAGACTGCACAGGCGCACACTCCCTCTTACTATGCGACCTTCTAGTACAAATTCCAAGACCAATAAAATTCTTCAAAAATACGGGAAAAAAATCAAAGTATGGTAAAAAAAATTGAAGTCAATGGTTCTTAATCAATGTTTGTCCACGAAAAATACGGGCATCAAGTGTTGATAGAGTGTGTACCTCCATCGCCCAGACGAACCGCGTGTGCAGTATAATACACGAATTACTTGCTCGCGTACCCATCAGAGCCATTCCTCAACGTTGAAACACCATCCGACTGCAACAGCCAAAGCAAAAGGTGGTACACTTGCACTCACCTCCCGCATGAGCAAAGGCCTACTTTTATCACAAATCGCTCAAACGAACAAACGGATCGATACGGATGGACGAGCACGTAAAAGACACACGCGCGCATCACCCCCCCGTGTCTCCCTTCCATCGGCCGAGCACTCGAAGGGCACTTAACTTGTTTGCCGAAAAATACACCGAGCGCGTGCATAATACCACTCGTGTTATACCGGCAAATATCACCTAATATAAGTGCACCGCGGTGTTGGGAGAAGATTCGTGTCAAGTGAGTTCGCCGCGATCGGGGCAAGGGGGGGGGGGGGGCTGTTCAAAGGGCGGCTCTGTGTGCTCAGTCCGCGAGAACACGACAGACGGAGAGTGCGCGGTGTGTGTACATACGGTCTTTTCATTTGTCCGCGTTACAAGAGATCGACTCCGCGTGCGGGGTGTATATTATGTATACGTAAATCGGCACGGAAATACCCTCTCTCTCTCTCTCTCTCTCTCTCTGCGAAAAGTCCCCGTCGTTCTGCAGTTTTAACCTTTTGTGCGGGCGCATGATTCTACGACAATGTAACGCCGCCGGAACGGGGGATGGGTCGGAGCATGGGTACAAAAACACGGTAGAACGCGGAGGAGGTAACTATAACGCCTAATCCAGCCTTTCCGCATGACGCTCGCCGGCGGGGGCGACTCGGGGGCGGCGACAATACACCCGAGAGCTGGGTTCTCGGGGCGTGCGTATAAGCCGCTTAGCCGCGGCGCTGTATTGACACATAATATTCCTCGGAGGAACAGGCGGCGACGAGGATGTACCGTAGCCCGCGATCGCGCCGCCGTAGTGCGTGAACCGCGTTTGTACCTTATACATATATAACGGGTGACCCCCCCCCCCCCCCCCCCCCCCCCCCCCCCCCCCCCCCCCCCCCCCCCCCCCCCCCCCCCCCCCCCCCTCCCCCCGGTGCAGTCTTGCATGAGCGCTAAGCATATTCCGAGTTTATTTAAAGTATCATCCGCGGTGCGGTTTTGGGGTGGGTTAATGTGGGCATATCGTACACAGACCTTGTGTGCACAACTTACACCCCACACGGTACTCCCCACGTCTGGGCTCACGTGCGCTATGCATATACATGACGCGCGAGTTTCAACGTTTGCGCGAGTCTCTTTCCGTGACGTACCTTCGATTCGTAATTTGCCTGCTGTAAGCCCGGGAATGGGAAAAGGGGGGCTTCACCTCGTTTTTATCATTCGACTGGGACACACAATTGATGTTTATTGGGCTTTATGGATATTCGAATGAACATATTCCACATCGCACCCGAATCAGTGTACTGAAAATTTAACGCTCCAGGATTTGCAAATCCGTAGATTTCAACGCTCAAAGTGTTTAATTTTTATTTCCTAAACTTTTGGAAGCGTAAAGGCGTTATCTCTCGATATGGAATCTGAACGATTTTTGAAATTAATATGTTGGTACGTAGCTCTGGGAGGTCAAAAAGCAATATCGAAACACATCTCGATAGGGATGTATATATTATTGTGGAAAACCCGACGTGCATCCGACTGGAGTACGAGCATCGGAGCATACATACAAATAATACAAGTGAAAAAGGGGGAGACAAAGTAACAAGCCCAATGTTGATCGCAGATACTATAACTATATTCAATTATTTGAAATTATGGAACCACATAAATATAGTATCGGCACTCCGACAGGCCGAGTTGATGAATATAAATTATTATATGAATAAATCAATACACGTAGCGTGTATATACTTTTGTGAAAAATGAAATAGATTAACATTATGTACTCTGTCAAAATAAATGCAAACTGTAATATTACGACTGAATGTACAAGTGGGGGATTGCAGAGATGTACTTGAGTACCTTGATATTCATGCAAATGAAATATTAATTTCAATCATGCGAAATGCGCTGCTGATTGTAAATTACTGTGAAATAATTCACGATCAAGCCCACAAATTGTCAAATAATAAAAAATAAATCATGCAACCGAAACACACGCGGATCAGGTACGTTTATATTTTCAAAAAATGTCACAAACAACAGCAGGAGGGAGTGTCGAATTTCGACGATAAAAAAAAAGTACTCCCGCAAATCGAAAACAAAAATGAAACTTGCGCGAAAAATACGCATACAAAATGGGCAACTGGATGGCAGTTAATTTTCTAGCTGAATGAGTTGCAGGAGGGGGTAGGAAAAAAGGCCACGAGTCAATGTATAATCGAATCAATGAATTATTCGATAAAACACACCGAACCACCCGCGCAGCCACAACAACAAGCGAAATTTTTTCGCCCAGCCGAAAAAAAGTGTTTCATAAAGCCCGGAGCACGGCAATAAAGAGAGATGGAGAGATAGGGAGGGAACAACATATGAACAGCCAGGATCAAAGAGCGCGCGCGAACCTTCGGCAATTTTTTTCTTTCCGTGAACCGCACACGCGCCCGTACGATAATTAAAAGCCAATCGAGCCCATTACGCGTCGCGCGGTCGGGCGTACACCTGTTATACTCTCTCTCCTCTTTCCGCTCGATTTCACAAATATTCCGAATGCCGGCCGGAAAAACATCGGAATATTCCATTTTCTTTCTGACCGGCCCTACACACACGTTTCACCACAGCTGTATCGGACTAATAATTTCCGATCCTGCGTGCGTTCGTGGCACACGCGGAAAACGGGGGGGGGGGGGGGGGGTTTTTTTCCGGAAAAAACCCCCTATTTGGGGGCCCGGGGGATAAAAGACAAACAAAAAAATCCGAGGACCGAAAACCCAAATACGCCGATGGAGACGGATGGATGGATGAAAACAACATAAGCGCAATCGGAAAAAAATATATAATAGGACGAGCGACGCGTCAGCCGAGTGATGGGAAAGGAGAAAAAGTGGTCGCTACTCGGCGCGATTGAAAATAAATCAAAAAAAGGCCAATTAGTTATTCAACGGGTCGGGGTGTACGGAGGAGGGGGACGGGGGGGAGGGTAACGAAAGCGCGACGACGGAATCCCTTTCTCGCGAGCCATTAGAGTAATTGCAATTTATTTAGCAATTACTTTAATTAGCAAGTAGTCGAGCTTAATGAGGTTGGCCAGGGGGCCAGCGAGCGTCATATACATCGTGGAGCACTGTTATACGCTATTCGGCGAAAAAGGGTTGAGCTCGGGGGAGGGGGAGATGATAAGTGTACAGCGAAATGTAAGTGGAGAAAGAAGAAGAGGAGACGGAGAAGAAAGAAGAAGGAGGAGCGCGGTACGTAACGAAATTAAGTAATGAATTAGCCTTAGGGGATAAAGCGGAAAAACAAGTGGATGCAGGCGCGAGGCTGAGGCTCCAGGGGGGGGTGCCGAGCTAGGCAATTAAACTAAGTGGAGCAAGAACATAAGTAAGTAACTAACTGAGTGAGAAGTACAAGCGAGATAGCGGGGGGTTTCTTTTCATCCCCGGTTCTGGAGCAGAGGAAGAAAGTAGGTGCCCGGCTCGTCGCGCGTTCGATCGGCTGCACTTGAAAAGCGTCCGAAAGCTCGCGGCGGCTTTTTTTTCCCTCGGACGCGCGTAAAACCAAGAGTCGTTGTTGTTTTTTTTTTTTTTTTTTTAACCCATG
>JAPYYV010027392.1:0-11201 GCA_030522625.1 Copidosoma aretas
CTTTGAGGTTCGGTTGACATTTATATGGTGGTAGATTATTATTAATAATGGTATGTAGTCTTATGCATGTCATTTAATACACTTTTGCATAGTTTGTCGTTGTAAATACAATTATATTGAACATTTTTGTATTTTTTCGACGGAATTCCACGGTTTATGGTAACTTTTTTTGGTTATTCAAAGGTCTAACGCTGTTCTCTATAATTTTTCTCTGTAACGCATTAACATGCCTTTCTTTTTAAAAAAAATAATTGGTTTAGCTATTTTCGTTTGAGAGATATTAGGTTTTGAACAAAAAAAAGTCGGTATTCCCCACTGTGCGGTGCATCGCAGCGTTTCTATAAGAGTACTAATAATGGAGCAGCTCTGGGGCGGCGCGGGCGGTCGTGGCTGAGCGTTCGGCGTAAAGTTTCGCGAATCCTTAGTTGTCTGGTTCGAGCCTTGTTGGCCTTGCCTTTTTGGCGAGACCATCCACAATTAATTCGGCATTTGAATTCATTTATTACGGATTTACCTGCACTTCATCTATTGGTGAATTCCCACACAATACTTTACAGCTTTCTCCACTCACCCCCTTACCGAGGACCTCGGGGTAGTTGTAGCGGACCATCCGTTACAGTGTAACGAATGATGCACAGGTTCACGGTGATGGGGGAGCGACGAATTGGGAGTAGGAAATTTGCCGATAGATGGAGTGCTGATAAATCCGTAATAAATGAATTGAATGTCGAATTAATTGTGAATGGCCTCGCCGTTTTGGCGCGACAAGGCTCGAACCGGACAACTAAGTATTCGTGAAACTTTACGCTGACCACTTAGCCACGAGGATGTCTAGGTGTGCATACACGCCGAAAACGATCTCCAGGTGGTGCGCCCCTTAAAGTTGGGCTTTTTTAGGTTATCGGCCTTGGACTATAATGTCTTGGTGTGACTACACGCCCATGACGACCTCCAGTTGGTGCACTCCAGGAAGTTGTGCTTTTTTAAGCTCTCGATCATCGAATAAGACGTTCACGTGTATTTACACGCCAAAGACGGTATCCGTACGGTATCCAGGAAGCCAAGCATTCTTTGGCTCTTAGCCGTCGAATGTGATGCTCACGTGTGTTTACACGCCGAAGAAGGTATCCGGGCAACCTTTGAATACGATGTCCACATATTTATTTTATTTAAAATATTTCTTTTGCATGCATGCGCAGATACACGTAATAACATATGCATGTAAGTATATGTATTGCTTTGCAGCCTTCTGCAACGACACATTGTACTTTTTTTATGTCAGGATTTTTTTCAAATATTGGGAATAATTTATTTCTTAAATTGAATTTCAAGATTATATCCAAAAATTTATTACATTAGCGTAAGATGGATAAAACAGGCCATAATTTCCTAATGTGTTCATTCTTCCACACAGTTACACAGAGATTATAGCTCCTTAATATTCAATTCAGAAATTGGATCTTAGATAATGTCGTGTATCGAGGGATCGGGTCCGCACTCTGAGGCCACATTGCGTGTTGTTGATCGTCAAATCACTATGAAATAAAACTGCCTTGCAGATACTGAAAAAACACCACTTTTTTTTGCACGATTTTTGTTTGATTTTCTGTTTTCAAGATATAAATATTATGATTCCATGGCCTCCAAGTGCGAAGCTGGTTCTTCGATTTATCACGTCCCCATATTTTCTACTGATTAAGGGTGCCGCCCCACAGTGGTCAATTTTCATTTATTTTTTTTTTAAAATCAAATATATCAAGAAGGGAATAAGCTGGAACAAACATTTTTTTTGAAGCGTTCTCGTAAGATAATGTAAAATAACAGAAAAATGTTCTTATAGGTGTCTGATGCGTTCCTAACCGCCAAATTTAACGGTAAACACAAAAATTTTGTATCTCCAAATTATGAAAATCAATTGTCTCAAATTTTGAGCGAGCTAGGATGATAATTTTTATTGGATCGTACAAGAAAGATGAAAATATAAGAAAAAAAATCAATATAAATGTGTCTGATATCTATCAAACCTCAAAATTGTTAAAAAAAAACTATGATTTTTTCAAATTTTTTCGTTTAATTTTTATACTTCAAGAACAAATAAGAGCAATAACGATTATTGTTTTCGGAGAGGGAAAGCTGGATAATATGACAATGAAAAAGAGTTCATGAAATGGTCTGAGGTCCACCTAACTTCAAAAACAAAATTTTTTAATCTTTGTATTTTAGAAAATCAGTTCTCTGAAAATTAAAGCGAACTGGGATGATAATTTTTGTTGGATCGTTCAGAAAAGATGAAAATAAAAGAGAAAAAATTTTCATAAATGTTTCTGATGTCTACCTAACCTCAAAAGTGTTGAAAAAACTATAATTTCTTGAAATTTTTCCGTTTAATTTTTATACTTCAAGAACAGATAGAGCTACACGATTATTGTTTTTGGAGAGGGAAAGCTAGATAATATGAAAATAAAAAGTGTTCATGAAATGGTCTGAGGTCTACCTAACCTCAAATGTCGGAAAAAAGTTTTAAAAAAATGTATTAACGTTTTTTTTTTATGCAGCAATTGAAACAACAAAGCAAGCTTAAACAATGATTGTTTCTAAAGCTTGCAAGTAAGATAATTAAAGCAATGGAATAATGTTTATTAATGCGTTCGTTGCTTTTTTAACCTTAAAATTCTCGAAACCTCATAATTTCATCATCTGTATTTTTTTAAATTTACTATTTTAAGAACAAAGCATGCTAGGACGATAATTGTTTTTGAAGCTTGTAAGAATGATACAAAATAGCAGTAATATATTATGAAGGTGTCTAGTGCCTCCTCAACCTTGAAATTAAACGTGAAACATATGATTTTCTAATATCTTTATTTGCAAAAACATATATTTCTAATTAGAGGCAAGCTGCAATTATTATTCTTGTTAAAGTATACTGGTAAAATGATGAATAATTTAAAATTAGACCTTTATACGAGCATCTGATGACAACCTAACCTCATAATTTTTCAAAAAACTACAGATTACCTTTTCTTCTTCTAATTTTAACATCATTAGAAGAGAGCAGGTTAGATCGATGATTATTCTTCAAGCGTAATATAATGTGGAGTAACAGAAAAATTTTTATAAAGGTTCCTGATGAGGACTTTACTTTTAAATCTTGCAAAAAATATAGATTCTATAATTATTAGGTTAAATTAAGCTATAGAATCAAATCAACCCCATCAATAAGGTAGAAAATTTTTACTATTTTCTGACTGCTTTAAAGCAAGAAGTGCATTTTAAGTTGACAAGCTTGAGATCATTTATTTATTAAATTATGCACGTATTAGGCTGATTTGCTTAGTGTTTATGGATTTAGTGACTAAAAACCTAATAGGGTTATTGAATTATATAGCTGAAAATATATTTATTCATTAGGTAGAATGTATGTAGGGTCTCTTGGTAAAATAGCTTAGGATTTATCTATTTGTTAAGAAGCATAGAAAGTTATTTAAATCAAATAACAGTGCCTTTTTACTCTGATATTAAAAAAATTCATAGTCTAATGTAGATATAAACATTTATAGGTTGGACTATGAAAGAATCATAATATATAGTGCTTTCGAAAAACTGAATTTATCATCCGAATAATGTAGCTTAATAGCAGAATAAAAAACATATGTGTATGGGAACACTTCCAAGAATCCTCGTGAAAAAGTTATTTGTGATTACAATTGTGTTATTTATTGATCTATAGCCAGTTATGCACTTGATTTCCAAAAAAATTGACGTTGACAATTTATTATATAAATTAAAAGACATAAAAATAATTATAAAAGTAAGTCCTCTGTAATAAGCTTAATTTAACCTACGTATTGTAAAATCTGTATTTTTTGCAAGATTTAAAAGTCAAGTCCTCATCAGGAACTTTATAAAAATTTTTCTGTTACTCCACATTATATTACTTGCACGCTTGAAGAATAATCATCGATCTAACCTGCTCTCTTCTTAAGATGTTAAAATTAGAAGAAGAAAAGGTAATCTGTAGTTTTTTGTAAAATTATAAGGTTAGCTTGTCATCAGATGCTCGTATAAAAGTCTAATTTCTAATTATTCATCATCTTACCAGTATACTTTAACAAGAATAATAATTGCAGCTTGCCTATAATTAGAAATGTATGTTTTTGCAAATAAAGATATTCGAAAATCATATGTTTCACGTTTAATTTCAAGGTTGAAGAGGTACTAGACTCCTTCATAATATTTTACTGTTATTTTATATCAGTCTTACAAGCTTCAAAAACAATTATCGTTCTAGCGCGCTTTGTTCTTATAATAGTAAATGAAAAAAATACAGTTGATAAAATTATGGAGTTTCGAGAATTTTAAGGTTAAAAGAGCAACGAACGCATTAATAAACATTATTCCATTGCTTTAATCATCTTACTTGCAAGCTTCAGAAACAATCATTGTTTAAGCTCGCTTTGTTGTTTGAATTGCTGCATAAAAAAAAAACGTTAATAAATTTTTTTTTCAACTACTTTTCCGACATTTGAGGCTAGGTAGACCTGAGACCTTTTCAAGAACACTTTTTCATTGTCGTATTATCCAGCTTTCCCTCTCCGAAAACAATAATCGTTGTAGCTCTTATCTGTTCTTGCAGTATAAAAATTAAACGAAAAAATTTGAAAAAATCATAGTTTTTTTGAACAATTTCGAGGTTAGGTAGACATCAGACAAATTTATAAAGATTTTTCCTCTTATATTTTCATCTTTCTTGTACGATACAACAAAAATTATTATCCTAGCTCGCTCAAAATTTGAGACAATTGATTTTCAATATTTGGAGATACAAAATTTTTGTATTTACCGTTAAATTTGAAGGTTAGGATTGCCTCAGACACCTATAAAAACATTTTTCTGTTTTCTTACATGATCCTACGAGAACGCTTCAAAAAAAATTTTTGTTCCAGCTCATTTCCTTCTTCAGATATTTGATTTTGAAAAAAAAAAAATGTAATTCGACCACTGTGCCCCTGGACCCCTTACTACCTTTTTTGTAAACCTTTTTTTATCATTACACGAAAGATGCACTAGACGCGTGCATGGGTTTGTATAAAAGTATATCATCATTCATATATTACAAACTTTAAACCACTGACCACACACTATTGCAAAAAATCTTGCATGCAACTCGTGTAGAAAACCGCCCTTCCCTTACTTATTACGTACATAACTATTTTATATCATAAACTAGTGATTTTACCTAATTATTGCTGACATAACACGCAAAAATTAAGTTATAACTTCTATTGGTTAACAGACACGCTTACGGCAGTAAAGGTTTCTGATTATACCATACATAATACATAAATAACTATGCTTAATAATAATTTCCGATAATAATAATTTTTTTATATAATAAGAATGGATCAAAATTTCATAAATCCTCGGTCTGAAAGTATCAGCTATTTAATTAGCTATAAATTATAGCTGTAATTACAGCTTTGATCATGTGTGTTATAGCTATAAATACGTGTCAAAAATATCTATAAAAAACAGGTGTTAATAGCTATATTTACATATAAAATCATAGCTATAATTTTAGGTAAAAAAAAAATCAGTTATACAATTTTAATTATATTTCTATTAGCTATTTAGCGTTTGCAGGATGAAAATAACATTAAAAATTAATCACTGATTCTATTTTACCTACAATTTTAGCTATTGTTTTATATGTAAATATAGCTATTAACACCTGTTTTCTATAGCTATTCCTGACACGTATTTATAGCTATGAGACACATAATTATAGCTGTAATTACAACTATAATTTAAAGCTAATTAAATAGCTAATAATTTTAGACCAAGTGATCAATAAGTCACAATCATATTGTTTAAATGATTTTTGTTTGAAATAAATATGAATCATTCGTTTTATTGTATTATACTTGTGATTATGAAAATTAGTTACAGCCATTAGTTTAAGCCATCAAAATTGTAAATGCTGATTAGAAACGCAGAATTTGAAAGTTCTATGGATGAAAGTTCTATGGAATTGCTCATGCATCACATGTGTTCTAGACTAAATTCCATAACTTACATCAGTACTTGATGATGTATACATTAAAGCAATCTTACGAAAATTTTAAAAATTACGTAACAGAATCATTTTAAAAATTATTTTTCTCAACTGTAGATAGAAAAAGAAAGTATTGGAATGTTAAATCAGTAACCGAAGAGGAAGGCAGCCAGAGCTTGAAAACAAAGTTCATCCGAATAAAATAAAAAAATTTTATATTACTACATGGAACGTTATAATGTAATGGTTCTTAATAAATGTACATGTTGGATCTTATTTTGGAGAGGACCCAACAGAGAAGGGGGAGGGAGGAATTGACATCGATGTTCAACTGGTCAATAGGCTAAAGGTGTGGACGAGGACGGGTCTCCCAGAGTCCAAGAAAGAGGAAGTTTTGGGCAATGTGCCGCTCTCGGGTGACGTTAGTTTGGAACCGCCACAGCTAAACGAGGAGATAATTGCTGATCTGCAGGCCAGGAGCTCTAGGAAGAGCCTAGCCAGGGACAGGCATGATGTTCATAAACAGAAGCTAGCGGGAGCAGCTTTGTCAGCGGGAGCTACAGCCTCCACCCTAATCAAACATAATATGGGGCCATCCCCGATAAGAAATGAATTGCTCAGACACGTCGCTGACTCGGTAATGATGACTGCATTATTATTTTTCCAACTGACTGAATCAAGAAAGGCGGTTGTCATGGGGTTTTACGATGAGAGAATCCAGAGAGCGCTTGAGGCTACTAAGCCTAGCTCATTACTGTTTGGAGGCAGCTTGAGGACGAAAATTGAGAGTGCCAGGAACATGGACAAGTTAGCAAAGGAACTACAACCGAGGTCCAGCTCCCTATTGCAGCAAACGGACCGGAACCAGAGAGCCTGGAGAACTCAGGCGTATAAGGAAGGGAAAAGGGACGGTGATAACCTCGGTCGTGGTGATAACAGACCGGGTCCAACCCGGTTGCGCCACCGCAGCCCAAGCCCGAGCTTTAAACCCTACCCGGGAAAGAGATATTATTCTCAGTCTCAATCACATCGTTATAGAAGATAATGAGGTTTAGCAGTTTTTATACTAAATTGCCAATATGTTATACTTAATTTGTATCTGACAGGTATTCTTGTACTGTACTAAAGCTTTCTCATTGTACTTGGTCCTAATTTATTTACGCGTTCATAAATAAACAGAAAGAGTATAGAATCGTTATTTTTCCTTAGCAGGGTCTTGAAGGGCTCGAAACATCTACGTAGTAAATATCCTCGAACAAGGAATGAAGTATAATTGAGGATTAAACGAGCTTTAAGTGAAGTTCAATCGTAATTATACGAATGAACTTGTTCGGAATGAACTTGTTCGAGGATATTACGGTCCCACCCTTTAATTTTGGTTTTGACATTAAAAAATTCCCACCCAACAATGAAGGTTTTTTCTTAACTAAATTGAGCAATGCAGGAGAAAGGGACGTTGGGGAGGGCGAAAGAGCCCCGCACACCCCCACCAAAAGTCTTTTATTTTAAAAAAAAAAAAAAAAAAAAATCTCTGAACGTTGGCGACATCTGGGGGGCAAACTGGGGAACTACGTTAAATTATTATAGATTTTACAATGTTAGTAAGGTTTCTAATTTCCTACAATTAGATCAGAGAAACATTTTTGTAGTAGTAAAGTATTCAACTATTTATGTTACAAAAACTTATAACATATGTTACGTGTGATTACGTTCGGTATGGTCATCGGGAAATAAGTTCACAGTGAGTGAGGTTAATAGTTCTTTATTTAATTAGAGACCGAGGGAAGAGCCAAGTGTGAGTCGCGAACCGGAGCGGATACGTCTGCCTCTCTTGAGCGTTGGGTCTAGTCTCTCTTCCTTCTCCTGACCGAGAGGGCCCTCGACTAGGGAAGGGAGGATGGACGTATAGCTATATGCTATCGTACGTTACACGTTCCAGGCTGCGACGACGTCGTCACCGACGGCGATTTTTATGTATGTTGAGGGTGGGTGTTCGAGTAATGTTTGGGTGCTGTTGTTTGTCTTCTACGCCTTTTCCCATTAAGGAGCAACGAGGCAGCCTTTTTCTGCTGATCCTCGTTTCTCCCCAACGGTTATATCCATGCTGCCTGCATCGTGTATACATTTGTTTTTGTATGTGTGGCGCTCTTTCCTCCTTTATATTCCGTACACTTATGCTCTGACGTATTATATGCAAGTGTACATAGGGGTAAAAGGTCATCCCATTTGTCATTTTTGTCGATATACGCTTTTAGATATGCCGTTACTTTCAGGATGAAATGATGTGCTTCCCATTTCGTCGATCTTAAACAGTCTATCGAACTCTTACATCGATTTATTCATAAAGTGTGTTCCTTTGTCCGATAATAGCTTTTCTGGTGCGCCGAAGAATGATATAAATTTGTTCAAGAGCGCTCTAATTGTCTCTCTGGCCGTTGCTCTCTGTACAGGTGCGAGGACGATATATTTTGTTAGCCAGTCTTGGATAGTCAGTATATAGGTGTTTCCGTGGTCTGAGGGTTTATTCACAGGTCCGTAGAAATCGATGGATATTTTTTCAAAGGGCCACTAGGGGTGTCCATGATCAGCATAACCTGTTTTTTTTTTACCCAAACGAGTTTCTTGGTTCGACAAGATTTACAGCCAAGCACGAATTGCCTTACATCCGGTCGCATATTTCTCCAATAGAAATCTTGTGCGATCCTATTGTAAGTTTTGTTCATTCCTTTGTGTCCACCGACTGCGGACTCGTAGTATTCTTTTATGACTTTATATCGTTGGTCAGCCGACGGTACTATGAGTGTTTTTGTGTAGAGTGTGGCTGCTACTCTGAGGTCTTTAAAAATTTCTTCTATTTGCTCCACCAAATATTGCCACTGACTTATGTTCAAAATCGCTAGGTCTCTTACAATCCCTATGATTTTTATTTTATTTACCGCAATTAGTGGTCTCAGAGCCACCGAACATTTTTTTATATTGGATTTTAGTGTGGTGGTGTGGTGTCGTCAAAGTGTCTTTTCACGTACATACGTATTACGTGTACCTTCCTGATTTTCGATAGCATTACGTTTCCAACCGCTTTCGTTCCGTTGTTTAATGCTATCGAGTTTATATAGCCGCGTTCATAAAGTGCATCAATGGTCTCGGTATCGAGGACGCTATCCGTTATTGTGCAAAAACATAAATTATCTAAATACCTGAATGGATGGTCCTCAACGTATTTTACTTTTTGGAGTGGGGACGGGTCCTTATTTTCCATCGGCTCCCATGGTGGTAGTTTTTGAGGAAGCCTCGTTCTGCATACTCTGTATTTTGCCAGAACGCTTGCATTTATCATTTCCTTATTACTATGGTGCTCTTATTCGCTGTCCGATTCTACGGGGGCCTTATTTAGGTCATTGCCTCTCTCTCTGTCACTCTCTGGCGATGAATCGGACGACATTTGTGAGTTGTGTGATAATAGCGGCTTTCGTGGCGGTGGGGGTTCCGGTGCTGGTGACCTGCGTTCCTCCGGGGTTTTTTCTCCATCGTTTTCTGATGTCGACGGGTCAGACGCCCCTTTAGGGTCCGGCGGTGGTGGAGGTTTTGGTGGGGGGAGCGATCGCTTTTCCTGTACTTTTGCTGCTGTCTGCTCTGCGTCGTCCGTATCCCTTTCTATCCCTCTATGTTTTACAATTTTCCCCTCTAAATCCTTGTTAATTTCACTGCTCGATTGGTTGTTATTATCTGCATTGTACTTGGGACTGCTGCTATCATTCGAATCGTCCTCCTTTCCGTGATCATGCTGATTTTCATCACTGCTCGACTCGTTGATTGGGGGTGAGATATAATTTACGTTTTCCTCAAGTAGTGCTTGATAGTTGTCCTTTTCGAGGTATATATGTTTAAATTGTTTACCCTCTTTACCCACGAAATGTTGGTGAATCATAAGTTCCGGTGTCGCTTGAAAGTGTATACATATGTTTTCCTCGTATTCCTGGGAAAATATGGAAGCGCATTCCCCATCGCCAAACTTATTCCTGTCGTTAAGGATTATTTTTGTGCCTTTGGGGTCTTTACATTTCGGTAACCATTTTGATTTTAGTAGGACCTTTATAAGTCCGTCCGTTGATATTTTTAGTCCATGTACGAGTATGAGAGCGTGAAAAAAACAGCTTCCATCGCGGGGTACATCAACCATCTCAAGTAGTTTATGCGGCTCCGCACAACCTGTCCCGCTTCTTCGAGTTCTTGCGTCCTCTTCTTCATTCATTTCTATATGGTCCTCGTCTGTGCTTCCCGTCAGTTCGCCCCTTTGTCGAACCGTGGTAGCGTCGGATTCCCTTGCATTGATTCTGACCCCTGGTTTTTCATTAAAATCTTGGCGCTTGACATCCACAGTAACTTTCGCTCGAAAGTTGTCTATTGAATCGTCAAGTATCGCCTCAATTTTTTGTTTTAGCCTGCTGCTCTTTCCTGGTTGCTCTTCTACCTGTGGCGAGTCATTAATCCGCTTGTCATTGTTTATTTTCCTGCCACTCGTTTCATACCTAAAGTAGCTGGCCGTTGATGTTCGCTTACTTGCATTTTATTCTGCTCAGGCATTTCTCGGTCACTCTCTCTGTTTTTCTTTTCCTTACTTACTTGCTTTATCTCTCCCGCGGTTGTCATCGTACTTACTACGGCATTCCTGGCTCTCTGCTCTCTTTCTCTCTTGGCTGCTTCTGCTGTTAGGCTTGCTTGTGCCAATTGCCAGCCCTAATGTTTATGTCTCTCCGTTTCTCTTTCCGTCTCGTCCTTCACAGCCGAAGGTGTGTCGCAGTGTGCCATTATTATTTCCTTCGACTTATCTTCTGGTTCGGGTGTATTGGAGAATTCTGCGGGTCTTCTATGTAGTGTATCTAGCTGGCGTTTACGAGTCTTACGTTGTAAATTTTGTGCTTCGTCCCTTCCGACGAAAGGCGTACTTGTGAGCTTTACTTTTTTCTGCATATTTTTCTCTTTCCGTATGTATGCAAGTTATTCATTAATTGGTCCTTGCGATAGAATTTCTTCGTCACTGTCGTTTGCTGCAGTTGGCAGTATTCTCCCCTTATTCTTTTTATTTGCAGTTTGTGCTGGGAGTTTACGTGGTCCATCTCTTTTTTTTTTTTGCTTTGCCTACTTT
>JAPYYV010027396.1:0-10346 GCA_030522625.1 Copidosoma aretas
ACATCGTTTTTAATTCAGCACTGTAAATTTACGCATTCTTACATCAGTATCATAAACAGCGACCCCGAAAACCCCTAGGGATAAATTATGTTAACGATAATAAATTTTTGGACAGATTTTGTCTCCTGTTTTGCATCCGCAATTCTAAATTTTTTAAATTCTGACAGCAGATTCGTAATCAGCAATTCCAAAAACCAGTAATGAACAACTATTTTGACAAAATTCAATTTTTCGAAAAAGTTTGTCCTCCATTTTGTATCCGCCATTTTGAATTTCGGGAATCTGAGAGCAGATTCACAATCAGCGACCCCAAAAACCCCCAGAGATCAATTATTTCGACAAAACTTGATTTTTCGTAAAATTTCGTCCGCCATTGTGTATCCGCCATTTTGAATTTCGGCAATCTGAGAGCAGATTACTAATCAGCGACCCAAAAAAACCCCCAAAGATTAATTATTTTGACAAAATTCGATTTTTCAAAAAATTTCGTCCGCCATTTTGTATCCGCCATGTTGAGTTTCGGGAATCTGAGAGCAGATTAACAATTAGCGACCCCAAAAACACCCAGAGATCAATTATTTTGACGAAATTCGATTTTTCGAAAAATTTCGTCCGCCATTTTGTATCCGCCATTTTGAATTTTTTAATATGACAGACAATTGATAAGAAGTGATCCCAAATGAAAAAAAAAGGTTTGTAGGTACTGTAGACTCTAGAAATCGTTACAGTGAAAATATTAATTTAGTATTATTAACATTTTTTCGTTATAACGGATTTTATAGGCTATGTGTGACATCTCACAGTTTCGGGGGAAACGGTTTCATATTCTACAGCTCAAGAAAAATATTAAAAAAAAAAATTCAGGTGGATTCCTCAAAAAACTAGGTGAATAAAAGTTTTGCCGTTTTTTTTGAATTTTGAACCACTGTGTGGCGGTTGCATCATCATCATTTTCATCATCATTATAGAGCTTGCGGGCGGTAAGAAAATATCACTTATAGCTGCTATTGGTGATGATGATGTAACTGATAACTCCCTTTTTTGGTTTGGATGTCGAGACTCAGCTGCTGGTGGTGCTGCTGCTGCTGCTACTATTTGTGATGCAACCGATGATGGTTCGCCTCTTTGTGTCAAACGTTGGAGCTCAGGTATTGGTGCTGTTGCTGTTGCTGCTGTTACTGCTGCTATCGATAATACGTCCGATGATGGTTCTTCTCTTTAAGCCAAATGTTGCAGCTCAGCTGTTGCTGCTTTTGCTGCTACTATTGACAATACAGCTGTTGGTATAATCACCACAGCTAGTGCTGTGGCAGCAGTAGCTCGTAGCATCACAACTGGCCCCTCAACTTGAGTAATTAAATTTTGTGGTGCAAATTCTTAATACATCGCTTCCAATTCCTCAAACCATGGATCGATTGAAGAGTGGAATGATGGCACGTTTATGATTGAGTTCATCAGTTCCATCACTGGCGTTTCTGTGAACGATAAATAATAAATAAATAAATTTTCTAAGTGTTTAAAACAAATAAAGTTTTTCTGTAAAAATTTTTTAGCTTGTTAGAAGTATGTTGGAAAAGTTCGATTTTGGCTTCCGAAGCGAGATGCATCATCAATACTACCTGTTGCTGAGACGATCGGCGCGGGTGGGCAGGCAATCGTTAGGCGGACTAGGCGGGCGGGTGGGGGGTACGCACCAGTGCCGACGCGTCATTGGTAGATGTGTACATTAAAATATATTCTGTTGCATCGTATCGATAATCCAAAGAAAAATTGTCAGTGGTGGGGTCAGTGGTTCAGAACCGGCCAAGAAAAAAAAAAAAAAATTTTAAAAAACAAGGAAAAAAAAAAAAAAAAAAAAAAAAAAAAAAAAAAAAAAAAAATTCAGGGGCACAGAACCGGCCTAGCCTACCTACTATTATCCTTTTTAATTACTTATCATCATTCAAGCATTATTGGTCACTTTAAATATACTATGTACGAAATTTATCGTACACAGCTGGCTTAGTACAAAAAAGTCTGTATCAAGCCGGAAATATTCACTTTGTACAAAATGACTGGTACAGGCCGGACTCAGTGTGAAAATTGCTATACAGAGCCCGGTCTGTGCAATTTTGAGCTTGGTACGTAACATATATATATTTGGATAAAGAAACACATCAAATAATTAAACCTGTTGGGATGTATAATTCAATCACAAGTGGAAAAAAATTTGGCTATTAATGTCTCATGTAATATTTAAACTTTTTTCGTCGTAACAAAAAAGAGTACAAACACTAAGAGAAAATGTACAAGGTAGGAATTAAAAAAAATAATAAGTGAACATTGAACACATTCATGAAACTAATGTGGGTAAAACCTTAATTGCTAGATTCCATATCAATGGAAACTTTTGTACTTTAAAATTAAAGTCTAAGAAGGATCCAGCAATGCTTCGTACCTATTAGAAGAGTCTTTGGGCGCTTATCACAAAGCTTTGTTTAAATCGTCAGTACCCAGAAAATACTCAACGAAAGAGGCCCGAATAAAATTCACGAACATTTTTCAGGTTTCTTACAGATTTTGTCAAAAGTTCACAAGTTGAACAGTGTGCCCGAAAAAAAATCATAACCAAAAACTAAAACTTCAACTGACAATAGTGTGTTAGGAATATTCGTAAATCAGAAAATTTCCGATACTACATTAGGCGTGAGGAAAGTAAAGAAATTGTGTACAAAAGTTTGGATTTTAGTTTTAGAAAGACTAAATTTGAGAAGCAATTCAGCAATAAAACTGAGTGCCATTCGGGACTGTAGCACGTATTTTAGGCTATTTTTTTTGCAAAATCGTTTATAACTCAAAAAACGATATGTTATCTTGGAGACCTTAAGTGCTTCTGTGTTCAGGATTGCACGAGTTTTGATTCTTTTCTTTGTATCGCTCATTACGCGACACTTCGATGGACGGTTTATTTTTTATACGATCGTAAGAAAATTTACTTATTAAAAACAACGGAAAGAATCATTTTTTAAATATTTTTCGTTAAAAAGAAACAGTATACCGAAGTGTCACGTAATGAGCGATACATAATACCGAAGCTTGTGCAATCCTAAATAGATCAGCACTTTAGGGCTTCGAAGTAACCAATCAGTTTTTCCAGTTACAAACTATTTTGTAAAAAAACAGCCTAAAACATATGCTGCTGTGCAGCGGAGCACAATGTTTTCTCACAAAATCGATTCTTAAATATTTTTCTTTCTATATTTTAATCTGAAATTTTGTACACACTCTCTTAAAATGTGTGTGCATCCTTTAGTATTAATTGATTTTATATTTCTGAAAATTCGTAACATTATTCGCCAAGTAAAGTTTTTATTTTTAGAAAATAGTGTTTTCGGGCGCACCATGCAACTTGTTGAGTTTTAACAAAAAATGTAAGAAACTTTGAAGTTCAAGGACCCTCTAAAATATTTGAGTCTTATTTTTTAAGTATTCTTTAAGTACCGGCGAGTTGAACGTTAATTTGTGACAAGCACCCAAAAAAGTCTATTAATATTTACGGTGCTGTGTATTTCAATAAGCGGTAATTCTGTTTCAAACAAACAGGTTTTCATTTCTTTCAAAGAATGGTGCACAAGTATGTTTTTAAGATCGCTAAGCACGAATATGGCATCAGAATTTAATATTTGAAATAGCAGATCCAATACAGCAGCGAAAAAAAATAGGAATTTTTGTAAATGTACGATAATCTATGATAAGAAGTGTTTTGGGTTTATTAATGAGAGTTTAAAATCCGGACCACATAATCCAAAATAGAACATTTAATTATAGCGGCAAAACCATACAAAAAATCTTTACAATCAACGGAAATCTTTATTGTAGGATGTTGTCGGTCGTTAAATACGAATTCTGCATCAGGATCATAACATTAAAAATAGTAGATCCAATATGACGACCAAAAATAAGAAAAATTGTTAAAGTCTTTTTTTTTATTTACAGGTGTGTTGAGTCGTTCAATACAAATTTAAAATCAGGATCACGCAATTAAAAAGGCTGCGTATACAATGGCGTCGAAAAAATACGATAAATCGTAAAAATCTATGAAAACCTTATAATTTTTACAAAAAGTGTTGGTTTTCGACCAGAGAATTTTTCGGTGACCTCTTTTATGACCCCAATGTTCGTTTAGACGGTCACGTGACGGTCAACTTCTATTTTTCTAATTAAATACTCATTTTTTTTTGGTTTTCGAAGGAGCATAAAATACTACGTTAAAATACACTTTAAGTCTAGGATTAAAAATTACCTTAAACGGTCATGTAACGGTCACAATATTTTTTTATCTTTGTTTTGGGAGATACGCAATAAATGATTTTTTATTTCAGTCTCATGCATTAATTTTATTCATGTCACATACACGGAGAGCTTTTTTTACCTAAAAAATTTGGGCTATAATAAATTGTAACTCAAAAAAATTTATTGGTATCAAATTACCTGGTTGAGGGCTCAGTTGAAAATGTTCTTTGATGAGTATCGATAAAAAAGAAAACGACACATTATAACATTGACTGTTACCTGTGATTTGATGGCGATTAATACAAGCATTTTCATATTTGTACCAAAAAAAACGGTACCGAACACCTTGAATTGAGGAGGCTTCCACCGAGGTTGGAATTCCTAATAAGATACTCTACATTTAGTCCATGCATCATAAATGCGGGAAAAATGTGGGAAAAGTGTGGGATTGTGAAATTAGATTCGTCAGCTGTTGTTTATATATACATGTATACTTGTATACTTACATACAAAGTAAATATTAAAGAATCGTAGCACATAAATTGCTGTTTGGTGCACTAATTACTAAGTAATTATAGGGTAAAAGGAGTTCTGATTGTTTTGGCTGTCGAAATACTTTTCCCAGCTGTTTCTAAACTTTTTTATAATAAGCACAAGATAATTAATCGTTCATAATTGCAATCTGACCTCTTTAGTTGTGAAAACAAATTATTTTGTTTTCTTATTATATTAGTAGTTCATTCACTGATCAAGAAATTTTAAACTAAATCTCATCGCCACTGAGTATTAACGTAACCTATCTGTTGATTATTGTCTTTTCAATTATCGTCATTGATATGTTGTTAAAAAGAAAAAAAAAACTTAGGAAACACATTATTTAAAATAAAAAAATTAATTAACTAATAATCCATACATAACGATTATTAAAGTGTTTCACTATTTTTAAATTATGCCACTAATACAAAGTTTAATTATAATTGAAGCAATTAAATGGAAATCCAGAACTCTTTGTTGAATCTGAATATTTTTCGTACTAATTTGAGTCATAACTTACCTATAAAAAACTGTTTTTCATTTAGTACCCAAACAGAATAAAAAATGAGTCGTGCTAGTATGATTAATTGAAGTGGCTTTACAAAATAAAAAAATAAAAATAATGTAATGACACCTGCAAAATGCAACAAATGCAAGGAGATATCTCAATGTATCTCAGAAAAACGGTTTAATATACATAGGTAAGTAAAAACAGTATAATTTAATAATATCTAGTATAAGGCAAAAAAACAATTACTTGCTCGAAAAAAATTAATCAAAATCAAATAGACTAAAAGTAAAATTTCCATTTCACCATTACTTAATAATGTGGTATGTAACATAAATTGTTAGACTAACTTTAATATTAGGAATATCCAATAGTTTTGTAACTCATACTTATTCATGTTAATATTTCTTTTATTATGTATTTATTCCTAATATTTCTGAAACTATTATCTATATCTTTTATAATAATTGTTATCGATTTTGTCTCTTTTATATTAAATATTTTCAATATTAATATAATAGTTCAAATAACAACTTCTATTATATCAGAAATTTTAACTGTGAATTCATTTATGATTCCTAATTTTAAATACTGATTAACATTTTCTACCCTATTCATTTAAATATTTCTGTTTTTTTTTTTTTTTCTTTACTCGCTTCTACTACAGCACTTATGTGCCTATCGCGGGAGACTTCTGGATTTTTTGATGAGACTATGGAATGTGATCTTTTACGTAGCATACTGCAACTCATGATTCTCAATAATTTTTTTCATTATTGGTGGCTTACCCTTACATACATACAATTTGGTTTAATAATGCATGTCACTGAAAGGTACCAGAAATTATTTATTTGTAATAGTTTTTAACATAGATTGCAAACTAAGAAAAAAATGATAACAATATTTCTTGGATTCATTTCATAAAATAAGTGGAAAAATCATCAATTTTTTTTTATTTTTGTACAGCACTACTGCACACATTACTTTAAAATCGTTTGAAAAACGTTGTCTGTAAACATTTACATTGTTATGAAATTAAATTGTAGTGAAGTTCATAAAGCTTTCAAAAAACGTAGCGTATGTCCGTGGAGAATTTCTTTTGTAGGTTAGCAAGGGTTTTCATTTAAATCAAGTAACAACATACTAATACGAAGTTATTTTAAAGTCTACTTTAAGCTAACATTTGTATAGTATAATAAACTTAATGCAAAATTTTTGTTTACAGCAAATTTTGTTTAAATGATCATTAATTTGACTCTTACAACAATATAACAAAAACGGATTGAATTATAATTATGTAAATATTATTTTTAAACTACAAAACTTTATTTTGTAGATAGAGCACTTTTATAAAAAAAAAATTTTCTTTGATGGTAACTGCATTTTGCTCCTCCATAGAGCAAGCTTTATTATAAATGAAAATAGGTTTTCTGCAGTATAGAATCAATGTACATTACTATGGTAAAACTGTCCCTGTGTGTGTGTGTGTATATATGTGCGCGTTTGTGTGTATGTGTGAATGTATGAATTAATATTTTTAAAAAATCGCATATATGTATGTATGTCTGTATGCATGTGGGTCATTCTACGAAAAACGGCATATTTCAAGAGCTGATATTGCCAAAGACTATAAAGGGTTATTTAATTATTCCAAATTTTTTTTCATATTGTTTATGACCTAAATAATGCAGAACTTTTTCGGCTTGGCTGGATCTGCTAGAGAAAAATTTTTATAGTGAATTTTATATCTTGTACCATTTGCAGTATAAACCAAATTGAAAAAAATTTACCATTTAACAAAAATTAAATTCTTTGAATGAATAAACCAATATATTGAAGATAAGACACTGTATATTCTGTAGTTACACAAATATGTACGTACACCCACGCGCATGCACATATACATACGTATACACTAAAGATTTTTAAAATATTGTCTTTTTTTGGTGACTGAAGTACCTGGTCGTTCATGATAATTTAGACGTTTTTTGAATCTAGGCGCCACTGTTTACACATACATACTAGTGGATGTAGGTACACTTGGAAACACTGTTTTAAAGTATAAATAAATATCTAGAATCGATACAGTACACAAAACAGCGGTGCAATACAATGTTCTGAATACCGTTACGGGCTCTGAAAAAAAAAGTACTGTTACGGGCTCTGAGAAATTATCATAAGACCGAGATTGTGACGCAGCAAATGAAAATTAAACCTCGCCCTTGAACTTACATCACATACTAACCAGCTATATTTTAACCCCCTACCACCCGAGTCTATAGCCCGACGCTTCGAACACGGGTTTGAAATCGTTACGGGCTTTGAGATCTTATTTTGGGAAAATTGAATGTACAATGTAGCACTGCTAACCATTGTTAATTATTTTGAAAAAATTCCTACATTATCCAACGCTCCCGTAGAATACAAAACAATCGTGTTAGAGCACCTAAATACCATAGCGTGCCTTTGCAAGAGTATTGTCTGCGGGAATATCAAATTTTCTAGATTTTGGTCCCGTCACTTCGACCGCATGCAATTCTTGAAAGACATTTTTATTGGCTCTCCAAAAAATATAAAAGAAAAGCTAATGTTAATGAAATCAAGATGGTGTGGTGTGAAAAAAATTAAAAAGCCGTATTTGGCCTCCAGGTGGCGTGAGAGGTCAACATTTCGCTATGAGACATGAGCCCGTAACGGCTATTTAGCCAGTTTTTTTTTTTAATTCAAGCAAAATCAATACGTGTCGATGCTCTACTTTCGGTTGTACCGGCAGCGGAAAACTACTCTTGATTATTTAAAAAAGGTTTCGTAACAAAATCTCTATTAACGGCGCTACAATCGACCGGGACATGTAATGTGCTGTTTGTCGCAGAATGACCCATGTATGTATGTATGTATATATGTATGCATGTAGGTATGTATGTATGTATGTATTTATGTCTATATGTGTGAATGTATGTATGTATGTAATCACATATCAAGATTTCCTTAATCGATTTTTACAACTTTTGGTTAATATTTTTTGATTTTAGTAACCAACTAACGATGGAAAAAAAACTATTTTATTATTTTTTTTTGTTTAGGTCTTATCGATTTTGAAAAATCTTTTTTTCAAAAAACTTGATTTTTTCGCTTTTTTTCTTTGTTATAGGATATTTTATGATAGAAAATCTGAAAAATGGAAATTTTAAACAGATGATCAGAGACTTCTTTAATCTCGGCTGTGGTGCGTATTAGTATACTATGCACCTAGGGGGAAAAAGTAAATAATATCTTAGATTGCATGTATATTGCCACCCGAGGCAGAGCTGAGGGTGTCAAACATGCAATCTAGGCATTTTTTACTTTTTCTTGTGGTGCGTATGCTATTTTTTAGCCTACATCGGCTTAAAATAGCACTTTCATATTCGTGCAGAGGGAACAGAGCTTACTTCAAGTCAAGGTAGGCTGAAAACAATTTTTCGTATCCCAGTTGCCGCTCAGTGGTTGCTATACGTCTGCTGTGCAAACAAAAGTAATCGCTTTACGTCCTCTGGAGTACGAAAAATTGTATACGCTCCACGGCTAATGGTAACGAAGCCTCTGATCACCTGCTTATAATATGCAGACGATCAGAGACTTTAATTACTTTTCCGGCGTAGGTGCGCGATACACTATATTTATATAAGTATGAAAGAATATTTTCAGGTGTGTAAGGGTGTATGGGTACGCACGTACATAAAATGTGATAGCCAAGGATTTCCTGTAACGATTTTGGATAAACCTTTGCCGTTTTCATATATATTAGGATTCCCATTACTGCTAAGTGTTTGATTTTTGTATTAAACTTCTTCCTTATTTTGTCTATTCAATACCGACTAAAGGCTTCTAACGATACTATCTTTGTTATGCATACATTTTTTTTTTTGTTAATGTATTTCCTCTACTTGATCAATATAAGCACTTAAAGTACAGTGCACTATTACTTTTGGAAATTCTACAGTGATTGTTCTCTCTTTTTCTGTACTACAACCACGTTTATTCACTCTATTGCTTTTTTTTTGCTTGTTGGCTTTGTTCATCATCACTTAATCTAAATTTTGATTTCTGACCATTAAGATACTTATACAATCTTATAAAATATTGGAGACAATCGTACTACGAGACATCTCAAAAAGGTCTTGAAATTTATCTTTTTCGAGACAGATCTTTTTAAGATCATAATGAGATCTTGAGATATTTTAACGTGGGAATCACTGATAAAAAAAATTTCGATTTTATCGAATAATTATTTTAAGTCAATGGACATTCCTATGTATCAATTTTGATTGTCATCGATTTATTCGTCCTGTGATTGGTCGAAACTGGTCAAGAACGTAAAAATCGTTTTTATTTTCAAAATGCTTTCGAAATTCACAGGCAAAAGTGGCTGTGTGATGAAAGCCCTTTGATTGGACAATCAAACTGGATGTACTACGCCACACCTTTTTTATTTGCATCATGGCTTATATATTAATGATTAATATTACTTTATAAAACATACTTTTGTAAGACCCTATCCTCACTTTCAATAATGAACTATAAATTTTGTTTTGGCTTCATTATACATAATATTATCCAGCATATTTACTCCACGGTGATAAATAAGAAACAGGCAAGTTATTAAAAATAATACATCTAAATTTGTTTAAAACTTTTAATATTTGTTTGATTAGGTTTGCGAAAGTTACATTTCTTAGTGGATAATGAGGGCTCCTGGCGACAAATTCTACGGTTATTGTCAATTTAATCACTGTACAATTATGTCATTTTATCATAAACAAAGAAACAAGTATATCATGTTTCTTTATTACGTTTTGATTCAAAACAGAGTGTGGAAGGTTGCGGTAGCATCGTATTTTTTTTTAGGTGGTAAGAGATTCTAGAGGGCTTTCGGTGCAATTACCACAACACCGATGGAGTACAATTTAATGTAAAGGAGTTTTACCTTTTTTTTTATTCTTTTAGGGAAGTCGTAGGGGGACAGAAAATTTTGCGTAAGGGCGGGGGGGGG
>JAPYYV010027400.1:0-10713 GCA_030522625.1 Copidosoma aretas
TAATCTCGCTTTTAATAGCCTTTTAATTCGGCTTTCTATTTCATTTTCATCTACTTTATCTTAAATTAAACATTTGTATGGTTTTCTTGCTGTATTTTTAGATTTTTATCTTGACAAAGTTTGAATTCATTTATGCAATCTAAGCCCAACAACACATCTTTAAATGAATTGCTCTTTATTATAAAAAATGTTAAATATTTTTTTATGTTAAATATCGTTACTGGTGAAGTAATATGACCTTATGCTTTTGTGATTCCTGAAATAGTCTCTATTTTTTCATCCCCACTTATATTTTTATTCAAATTTTGATTTTTCCAAAAATTATAATTGATCAGAGATTTATTCGCTTGAAGTCATATGGACCAATTAGTATTTTATCATTTAACAAAATCTTTTATTTAATAAGTGGGATCACTATTCGTTTTTTGCTTCATTTGTACTGACAATTGCATCTTGAATTTCGATGTTGTTAACTACTTCTGTTTTGTCATTTTTATTTGATTTCTGATGAATTATTTTCGTGTGGCACATTTGCTCTGGATAAAATACATTTGGGAAACCTACACTCTCACAGTATGAACACGGAGTATGTTTGTGTTGGATTTTGTGTTTATCTTCATACCTTTCACTCGAGCTATTATTATATTTCTTTTTTTTTTTTAAGCAAAATCCAAGCAGGGTCCATTTAAATGTTTAAATGTGTAAGCATATGAAATTTCATTCCACGGCTTTTGACCGAACATGTCTACGAAAGAATTATTCCAGAATTCCCAAGCGTGAGATAAAGAATTTGTTTTTAGAAATATCGAAAACCATTCCAAAGCTGGGCCTTCTAAAAATAATCTTAGAACCTCTGCATATTTGTTTTCTTCCACCTCAAACCTTTTACATCATGTTTTTGAGATGGAATGGATTGGTTTTTCATGTGACGGAATTTCAGTAGGATTTTGCAATGAAGTGAGGGAACCAGTTTGAATCGTCTCAAGATAACATTCATTAAAAATAACATCACCTTCTTCATCAAGATAAATTTCTTTTAGTTGGTTTTCCTTCAAAGTTATGACCACATTTCTTAATTTGTTACATATCTTCAGACTTTTGAACATTCCCTTTGTTACTGCGTTTTCGAAACTTTGTTTGTTGGTCTCGAGGAAATTAAAATATTTCTAAGTGTCCCATCAATTGGATGGTTTTCACCTTTATCACAATAATTTTGGAATCTGCAGCTTCGGATGCGAAGTAGAATAATGCCTTTATGTCGCCCATTATTGTGTTGATTTATAAGCCTCGAAATCAGATCCTTAGTAAATTAAGGAAGTTAGAAAAATAATCCAACAATTGTTGTTGTGGCAAGAAATTACTCTAATTTAAAATATAAAATAACAAATAATGCTTACAGTTACTATGAACTTTAAGATAATATAAATTCTACCATCGTACTTGAATCAACTTAATTGTTGGTATTTTATTCTGATTATTTACAACTTAATATGTTCGACGACTATGCCGACAGAAAGCTAACGAGCCACTGACTCATTGTCTGTGCGTGGCGATTTTAATGAATCTTTCTTAGTCACCTTTAATCACGTACATGACTGGTAGTAATGCACGTGTGTGGGTGACTAAGTTTGATAAGGCTTCAAACTTACATCCCCCCTCCCGTGACAAAGGATTAGGAGATGAGATAGGGAATTAGTTTATAAGCATGGAAAAAATTTGATTTTATCTTCTTAAATCCACTATCTATTACATATAGGCTTCAAACTTACAGATATAATAAAAATGATAAATATAAAGAAAAAATATTTGGCCGCAATTATAAGTTGATGAATCTGTAACACAGTAAAGGTGAGCTTCCTTGATTAAGGTACGCACACAAAATATGAGAATTCATGCATTGATCAAATTTCCTGAAAACCACTCTTTTTAATAGCTTACACCTTCTCATAAATTTTGATGTATTTTAGGTCTAATAATCCTTTAGTTAGAATGTAAAAGGGGACTAAAGGCGGTAAATAAGTAGTACAGATCAATGTATGGAATGACAGACATAAATAAAGGCATCAAAATAATTATACAAGTAAAAATTTTTCTGCAATTTTTTTTTCAGTTTTATAGCTTCGAAACCTCACCTAGAACAATCTTGGAATACCTTATAATGAAAGTTTGGAGATCAAATCGTTCAATTAACTAGAGTTTTTCAATAGTATATTATCTTAACTTGCACGCTAAGACTTGCGGCTTGGTTGATTTATCATAAACGTGAAACTGGTGCTACTAAGAACTAATATAAAAATACTTTAGAAATAAAGTTAACAATAGCCTCTTAACGCAATAGATATGAACAAAAAATCATTAACTGTACGTTTTCGTAGCATCATAAAATTCATCGTATCAACATTAGTTTTTCAGCCCAATAGTATACCAACACATGCTGACACTAGCTGAATAATTATTTAGGCTCGCACACATTTGCATGGCAATAGGCAGCTGGAAATTGTAATATTGTTTTACTTTATATTATAGTATGAGAGTAGTTATATCGATATTATAAAAGTAAGTCTTAACATAAATATCATTAATTATGTTCAAAATGATGAATAATGGCATTCAAGACCGTGTTGCAGCATAATGCTGGCATTTACTTGATGCTAAAAATCTAAACATGGACGATTGAACTGTTATGACTGTCATACAATCTACATGTCCCAAAAGACGTTTACAGAACTCAGATACCAAAAAACATGCTGCAAGTACGTACGTAGCTATTACCACACAAATAGGTGGCACTCTTTTAGTTTAGCTGTAGCACCACGGTCTCTTAAACTTACATAATGTTCATGTTACCGGTAAGTCGTCTAAGAGAAATACTAGTAGTATGGAACACAGCTCTATAGGACAATTTTCTAGTGTAAGTTGTTACAATCTGACCAGCAATCGTTGAGCATAAATTATGGGTAGCGGTCTCTCTCTACTCGTTCGTCCCAAATGGTGGGTTTATCCCCTGGGTTAAACACTCACATGTCAGGTGATACCTACGAGGTTCGCTGGAGTCGTAAACAAAATTAGTTCCTTGTTCTCTACAACTACGCTATAACTATGCTATTCAAATCTGTACAAACAACTACAACAGCTAAAAGATTCCAACTCCTTAAATCCCTGTAAAATATTTATTTTTGTGAAAGAGACTCTTTTTACTATTAGTATCATCATTACCATTATAATCACAATTAGTATACCGTTGTTACGTCAACGATCTTACAGTTTTTCATGAGAGTTTAGAGCGTCTGGATTCTATAAACGGCTTTCGGGACATGTTGATTGTATGACTGTCGCGCGAGCCATAACAGTTTACTCACCCAATGTAAGATTACTTAGTATCGAGAAAATTCCAGCACAGCAACCGCAGCAGGTTCTCAGATTGTATCGTTTAATGTATGATTTGGGACCTTTGTTGATAAAACTATGACGTCTAGAGGATTTTGATATCTATCATTCCAAGATTTTCGAGGTAAGTTTTTAGTGGCACCAGATTTAGAACTCAAGTCAAATTTAAGAGGCTGCAGATCAAGATAATATACCAGTTAGAAACTCTAGTTTATTAAACAGTTCAGTCTAAAAACTTCAAGTATAGGGATTTTTGAAATGGTTCAGACTAGGTTTTAAAGCTATAAAGTTATAAAATAAGACCATGGCAATAAATCATAAACTAATCTCCAACAATATAATTATATTAATGATTTTGTTCTCAGGAAATTTCACTGGTGCATGACATTTTATGTACTGTATCCGTTTTTAATGGAATTATTATTTAAATTGAGATTAATATACTCGTTATTTCGTTAGATTCTGTAGAAAATCAACCAAGTTAGACGTGAAAACGTATTATTGGGAACATGTTTGCAATGGCATATCAATGAAAGCCCGTGTATGGCCGTAAATTTTTGCGTTTCAATTTTCAAATACTATAATGCTAGGCCCTTTCGGAATGAGATATGTCATTCATAGTGATAAAATAAGTGAGACATTATTTGGAGAAGAATTTCTCTGAAACCCCAGATCTAACGATAAACTTCCTAAATATAATAATACACCTAATTTGATTAATCTGTCAATCTCATGTGGTAAAACAGTTAGAAAATTGTGCCTAGCTCACAACCATGTGCAAAACTTTCTTCACAGCAGTTCGTTTTCCTTATCTTGCCTTTTGCGTACAAATACACAGACACTAACAGCCAACAGTAATATTTTTCAGCAGAACGGCAGCGCTGACATGAAATGAAAACATTGCAAAAAAGCGTTATTGTGCTCTTCTGCCTATAAACAAGGAGTATCTAGCTACCACTAACAAAAAGAAACAAACATGAAGTTTTCCACTTTAAATATATCATATATATGCGAAAAATAATAACACACCAAAGAGAATTAGGGATATAATATTTGAAACTTTGTTAAATCATTGATAAAAGAAAACAACGATTTAGAGCAACCAATATCACTTCTGACCAAAAATGTGCAAAATACACAGTTTTAAGGAGGAAAATATTATGGTCACCTCCTAGTATAAATGCCTTGCAGTTGCAGTCTAAGGCTGATACTCCTAGATCAACCTGCGAAGGAGGATGAGTCACTTGCAACACGAGCTCAATTTCTCTCCTGCGCGGCATGATGGATGACCGAAGCAAAGATTTCGGTAAAAAGGAGGTGGGATATCAACTTTTTCGGTGTTAAACAAGAGAATCGCAACACGTTTTTCGTAC
This sequence comes from Copidosoma aretas, assembly GCA_030522625.1. Classification (NCBI taxonomy): domain Eukaryota; kingdom Metazoa; phylum Arthropoda; class Insecta; order Hymenoptera; family Encyrtidae; genus Copidosoma; species Copidosoma aretas. Next base: position 4,761 of record JAPYYV010027400.1, read on the forward strand.
GTTTTAATAGTAGTTTTTGTCAATCATGAGAATCTTTTTAGGGCTGTCACTAGGCCTAAGGAGGTTTTATCTTAGTAGAACAAATATAAAGCTGTGGCAACTGTTCGTTTGACGGATACCTCCATAGATATATTAGAGTAGACCAGGGGATGGTATGCGATGGCATGAAACAATGAAACGGAGCATCTGTCTTTGTCTGTCATGGATACATAATTGACTAATGTAACTTGTTTTGTCTCCCCGATCAGCAGCCTAGCCAATAACACATTTCTGTTGGTTAAGGATATATGCTTCGTTACACTCTATTTTTATCGTCTCTACCAAAAGAGACGACAAAATGCCACTTATCGTCCTCATCGAATAAAGGATGGTGATGTGAATCCTTATCAACATCCTCGACGAGAAACGCTTCTAGGACCCCGAAGGAAGAAAGAGAGTAAAATCAGTCATCGAATGAGAAAATAAGCTTTATTATCTGAAGAAAATATAATGCAGATTTTTAATGGCCTCAAAAATAGTAAAAAACTGCTGCAAATAAATTAGCTTAAAGCTTCCCTATCATAATTCTTCTGAAATTAATCAACTAAAATTAGAAAAAAAAAAATTAAATGATATATAATGTGAAAATAAACTATTTTCATGCTCTATGATGTGTAATTATTTCGAAAATAAGATTGTAATTTTCACTCTAGAAGTACAAAAAATATTATTAAAATTCTTTTGAACTAAAAACAATTAGAACAAATAGTTAGAACTTATCACTAAAATCGACACATAATATAACTATCTTGTAGCTAAAGTATTATTAAATTATATGAAGCTATTTGATATTCTATAAAATACATCTATTCACGAAATCAAATTAAAATTTTTTCACTTCAAAAACGGGAAAACCCGTTTTTAGTATAAAAAATCGTGATAACAACCTTGATAGAGTATGAGACGTCAAATTTTTTTTTACACTTTATGTGCATATAAAAAAAAGTATTTGGAGCCCGGGATCATTAAAATTATTTGGACAGTTTCTTAGATATGACTAATAAAAGAAAAAAAATTGTAGATAAAAACAACGACATGATGTTTAAAAAAAATTTGTTTATTCGAAATCTGTTTTAATGCCCTATGATATAAAACTATCAAGGGCATTGAATTCTCAAATTATAAGCGAAGAACCCTACCTTACCGATAAAATATTTGATTAAATAACGATAATTTAACGAGACCAAATTTCACAAATCAGAAACACAGAGGCACTAGATAAAGATGATATCTGCAATCTGAAAAATTATAAAGTATATATTCCAACGACAACTTAAAAAGTTTTTGGTCCGAAAAATAAGTGTATTTCGGACCAAAAACTTTTAAAGTTGTCGTTCAAGTATATCTTTGAAAATTCTTCTGGTACTAGATTTTATCCTCATCAAGTGCTTCTGTATCTTCTTTTTGTAATATTCTAGAAAAATAAATGCAGGGTTGTTTACCATCAGTTTCTTCCCAGACGAGTGATATATATTGGTCAAAACGCGTCAACTGGATCAGTGCTACGGCCAAAATTTGGGAGAACCTCCAGAGATGGTTTGAGGCTTAAAATTTTCGTTTTCTTATGAACTTTATGATGTCGTGTGGCTCCATGCCCGAATTCGGGATGACTGACCCAATATGGCGGACGGAAGCCGGAAAAAACCGAGTGTCCAGCAACGAAAGGTTATAAGAAAAAAAATTCGCGACAAGTCAGGTCGTTTTTCAGCTTAAATTGTAGCTGTGAGACACCCCTACAATCTTTGTATGGTAGATTGTCAAAATCCAACACGGCGGATCCAATATGGTGGCAAGAAATCCAATATGGTGTCAAAATTATTGAATTTCGATCGATTTGCACCAAACTTGGTATATGGGGGTTTTATGGATCGCTAATCACCAATTTAAGGTTGGATCTGCCAAATTCGAAATGGCGGATTCAAGATGGCGGATACAATTTTGTAAAATAGACAGATATGCACCAAATTCGGTACAGGGAAGTTTTTGGGATTGCTGATTAGAAATCTGAAGTCAGATCTTTAAAATTCAAAATGGCGGACCCAATATAATGGAATTTATTTTCCAATCACCAGAATGGTACCACGGTACCTGGGTTTTTGGGATCGATAATTACGAATCTTATGTCAGATTTTTAAAATTCTAGATAGTCGACCCAATATGATGTATTGGTTTATCAACTTTGTGCCAGATCAGGTTTGCCATCTTAAATTCTGCAGATCTGACTATAGATTCGTGGTCAGTGACCTCAAGAACCTCCCTGTCCCAAATTTGGTGCATATCAGTGTATTTTAAAAAAATTTTCCGCCATCTTGGATCCGCCATTTTGAATTTGGCAAATCTGACCTTGAATTGGTGTTCAGTGACCCATAATACCTTCATATTTGTTTACAAAATAAATAGCAGATTTGTAATGAGAAGCCAAAATTACCGTAGAATATATGTGTTGCAAGATTTTTAAAAAATTTTTGTGCAATGATTGTTTGAATAATTTGTTTAAACAATTTTTGTTAAAAAAAAAATTAGCAGAATTGTAATCAGCAGCCTTCAAGTGTAAAGATACAATGTATCGTACATAAGATGTTTTTTTTATATTTGTTTAAGCAATTTGTTTAAACAATTGATTTTTTGCAAAATAAATGCCGGATTTGTGTTCAGCAGACCGAAAAACAATAAGAACCACCAGAAACCAATTTTCTTTAGTCCAACTGTTTGTACAAATCACACATAAACCACCAAGTCAGACTATGTTGACGAATTTGGCGCCACCTACACAATACATGCGATTAGATACACATGCGAGGGAGACGTATTCTAAAAGTGGAGGTCAAAACGAGTAAAACCGTACCAGAAAAAATGATCTGGCACAAAGTTAATGAACCAATACATTATATTGGGTCGACTATCGAGAATTTTAAAAATCTGACATAAGATTTGTAATTATCGATCCCAAAAACCCACGTATCGTGGTACAATTCTGGTGATTGAAAAATAACTTCCATTATATTGGGTCCACCATTTTGAACTTTCAAGATCCGACTTCAGATTTGTAATCAGCAATCCCAAAAACCTCCCTGTACCGAATTTGGTGCATATCTGTCTATTTTACAAAATTTTATCCGCCATCTCGTATCCGCCATTTTTAATTTGGCAGATCCAACCTTAAATTGCTGATCAGCGATCCATAAAACCCCCATATACCAAGTTTGGTGTGAATCGATCGAAATTCAATAATTTTGACACCATATTAGATTTCTTGCCACCATATTGGATCCGCTATGTTGGATTTTGGCAATCCACTATACAAAGATTGTAGAGGTGTCTCACAGCTACAATTTGAGCTGAAAAACGACCTGACATGTCGCAAGTTTTTTTTCTTATAACCTTTTTTTGCTAGACACTAGGTTTTTTCCGGCTTTGACCGCCATATTGGGTTAGTCATACCGGACTCGGGCATGGAGCCACATGACATCATAAAGTTCATAAGAAAACGAAAATTTTAAGCCTTAAACCATCTCTGGAGGCGCTCCCAAATTTTGGCCGTAGCATTGATTCGGTTGACGCGTTTTGACCCATATATATATATATATATATATATATATATATATATAGTAGCAGATGACACGTGCGGCACGCGTACTAGTGATTTACACATGACAAAAAGTTGGTTAATTTTGTTAGAAATCTATACTGGTACAATTTTAATCCGACATGTTGTCATCAAAAGTTCTTCAAGTTTGGATCTTGACAAAACTTAATTGTCTTTCTTTCCATCGACTAACTGAAGTGTATTGGTGGCATAGCTGTACAGATTAATGAAGTTATCATTACACATCCAGCCTCTGTCATAAAAAATTGTTCAAATTTGGAGTCGACAAAATGCAGTGATCAATACATTCACTCATTTTGCCAACTGATTTTAACTGGAATGATGCAGTACAAATACCTGTCACCTGCTCTGTATCAGTGTATCCCACAATTGACTTTAGTGCGGAACCTCATAAGCATCCAATAATGTCATACAAGATTTTGATGATTTCGAAGGTGGCTGCATGAAAAGGTTTGTGTCAACTTTGTTATTTCTCTTTAAACTGAAAACATATAGTGCGGGTACCTGACTTTGGCTAATACACCCAAAAATGAAAATTTTTCTTTAAAGCTGTTTATTAACAACCCACAATTTGTCATAAAACTACTTTGTATTAATTTAGAATAATCTTGTTTCACTTCAAAGGTTTTCAAGTTTGGAGCTGGACAAAACTCAACTGTTTCGGTTCCCATGGACTAACTGAAGTGTGTTTTGTGTCATCATAGCTGTACAGGTTAATACAGTTATCATAATACATCCAGCCTCTCATAAAAGTTTGTTCAAATTTGGAGTTGACAAAACACAATGGTCAACACATCCACTCATTTTATCAACTGATTTCAACTGGACTGATGCAGTACACATACCTTTCACCTGCTCTGTATCAGTGTATTTCACAATCGACTTTGGTGCGGAAGCTCACAAGCAGTCAATAATGTCATAAAAACTTCTGAGTAAGAAGATATCTGAATAAAAAGTTCAGTGTCTACTTTGTTATTTCTTTTGTGACTGAAAATTTGCAGTACGGGTACCAGGTTTTTGCTAATATACCCATAAATTAAAATTGTTCTCTGATGCTGTTTATGAACAACCCAGCATTCGACATGGAACTACTTTGTAATTTATTTAGAATAATTTTCTTTTACTTTCTTTTGTACGGTCTGTTGTAAATTTTCATCACATAAAATTAATATCTCTAGATGTCTGTTGTCAGTGCCAGGATTCAAATTTTATCATTTTCATTGCAACTTTTTGCCAATACATTTTTCATGTTTAAATTTATATCTTCAGCAATTTTGTACTTTTATAGTTTCCCTCTAAGAAGTCTCTAGTTTCCTTCTAGTTTCCTTCTAGTTTGATCATTAGTCCTTCGTATAATGGCAATTTTTTCTTCATAAAATTCGTTTTTACCTTTTTCCAAGCTTTTCAGAAAAAAACAAGAGTAGTAATAAAAATTTCAAATTGTAATTTTTCTTCAAAGTAATTCTTTCTTAAAAGCTTTCACATACCAGGAAGATACTTGAATCTTGACGCTAACTAATAATGTCAACAGCTCTTAATCAGTCAGTTAGCGCCGAGATTTAACTTTTTTTCTAGTATAGCTTTTAAAAAGCATTATTTGGAGCAAAATTACAATTGAGGGTGATTATTACTCTTCTTCTTTATTTCTCTTAGCTTCTTAGAGAAAAACTGTGAAAGTGCAAGTTCAAACGTAAAGGGGGAGGGTCGATAAGGCCGGATTTTGGCCTAATTTTGGTTTGGGTAAAAAAATTTGAAAAAAATTCCTGAAGTACCTACTGATGAAATAGGTTGATTCCACCCTAAACGGACATGCTCCACCCTTCCTGGCTACCCCCAACCACCCTTCGAAATGATGAAAATACCATCAGTTTTAGAAAAAAAATACCATTACATGGTGAGAGTATTTTCTGAAAGATTTCTGAACCAGCGGATGGCTCCATCATTTCTATGTTTTTGGAGTTGCTAAAACCGAATATGATCATGAAAAATCATTTCAACTATCTCTTGCCCCGCTATCACCCCCTTACCACCCCCTGGTAGGGGTCGAATTTTCAATTTTCGTAAAAAATTGAGATGTATGTGCATTTATATGTTGTTGGGGTCGCTGAAACCGAATATGACCATAAAAAATCATTTCAACCATCTCTTGCCCCGCTATCACCCCCTTACCACCCCCTGGTAGGGGTCGAATTTTTAATTTTCGAAAAAAATTGAGATGTATGTGCATTTCTATGTTTTTAGAGTTGCTGAAACCGAATATGATCATAAAAAATCATTTTAACCATCCCTTGCCCCGCTATCACCCCC